>JAPMLY010002264.1:0-17500 GCA_026401115.1 Tetraselmis chui | reverse complement strand
GGGGGAGGGGAAGAGACGCACCAGACATACACTAGAACGGACCAGGTCGCGGTGACGCAGAAAACTTTGATGTCAGAGATGGACTTCACAGATTCTCCGGGCAGTGCCACAATACACGCCGCGGAGATCATCTGCGGGGGGGGGGGGGGGGGGGGGGCAGCCTAGTTAATCAAGGCAATGTGTAACTAAACAAGGCAGAAACGTAGCTGGAGGGGATTAGCCGCACCAGGAGGTTGAAGGCAGCCGAGCCAACGATGGTGGATGGACCAAGCTCGCCGGGAGCGGCGCCCAGAGTGAGCCAGCCTTCGATCACAGCGAGCAGGATCTCGGGTGCGGAGGAACCCAACGCCATGAGCGTGAGATTCGCAACCGTGGGGTTCCACACTTGCGCAGTTATGGTAGTGCCGTCTTTGAGCTTCACAATCTTTTCTTGACTGCAAATTTGCTCCACAGCAGACATAAAAATATCTGTGGCAACACATTGAGTCAGCAGTGAATGGCTGCAAGGGGGGGGAGTGGGGGGGAGCATGCAGATTGAAGCCGGATGACAAAGCCAGACCTGCGACGATGGAGATTCCCAGGAAACTGTAAATGAGCGCAACAAAGTAGAGAAACGCCCTGAAGCCATACGGCAATAGATTAATGCCGGGGATGTTGATGTAGCTGTAGGCGCATGACGCCTGCGCCTCCGAGTCAAACCACGCCTCCTCTGACAGCAGAGCGGCGGCAAGAGAGGCACCGGGCCATCAGAATCAGCTCTTGACTAGTGTATCAATGATGATAGCCTAACTCCGGAGTGTGATGAGTGGACAGGTGAAGGGCGCACCGTATCCGTTAGGCCATTTGGTGATGACACTGAATATCCCGAGTCGTGAAGTGTAGCTTGCAGCGACTGCGTCGCAGGTGGTGTTGCTAGGCATGGAATCCTGTGCCACGGAGCCGCTAACCAGCACACCTGGAGTATAGCATGCGCCCACATTCCCGCATCAGGAAAGCGGCTTGCTAGCGCTGGGAAGCACGCTTGGGAAGGTGGTTTGGGTAAGCGGGGTGTGTATTTACTTGTGTATGTGTGTGTGTGACGGAGACCGAGGATGTCGCTGGCAAGTAACAAGCAACGCAGCAGCACTCACCTAGTAGCAGAAATGGCACGGCTTGCCACGCTGCCCTTCGACCGCGCACCCTCACCATCCTGCCTGTAGACATGGCCATAATATGACATAGAGGAGCTACTTACTACCATCGGCAGGGTGACGGCCGCTATGAACACACGAGCGGCGTAATAGCAACGGCAGGGTGACGGCCGCTGTGAACAGAGGTCCCGAGAAGGCAGGCCGACATTGTCAGCTGCGCGCCAACGTCGCTCGTGAACAACGGCGCGCCACGAAAGGAGCCGCATTCACCACGATAATGGGTATAACTACACGTGCCAATGCCTAGGCGGCGACGAAACGTTTTGGCGGGGCTGGCGGCAGCTGTTTGGTCGGTTGCGGCGCCTCCGGAAGGACCCAAGGGTTTGGATTACGACGGGTAGGGCTAAAGATCCGTACGTTTAAGCAGATACAAAACGATATATCACGACGCACGTAACCGCTAAGCTAATCGAGCACCCATGATAACTGCTATCCAGAATGACTTGAAATATGCCTCTGTCGGCTGTAAAATAAGTGCTTGGGTGTTACGGCCAGGGACGAAGTCAGAGGAGGGATGTTTCCCGCTCCTTTCCCTCCCGTACGCGTGGCTCTGCCCGCTCGTAGTCAAGCACCGAGGTGTTGCTGGGCCCAGCCACCTACCCGACAATAGAATCACAACCCAAACCCCCGTCCAACGTTCAGCCCGCAAAATAATGAATGCGCCTCGGGTGCCGCCGTCTCTGGCGTGAAGGACCTCGGCGGCTCGCGAGTCTGAAGGCTAGAGGTGCCGAGGCAAAACAAATGCCGTTGCCGCAATAGTATCTTGAAACAGCACGGGATTCGCATATAATTTTTAACGTGCTTTTTTTTTTTTTTCACCCTGCTACATCGCGCCAGGAAACATTGGGGTTACTAATGGTTGCAACACAGGCAACTATGCACCATGTTGGTACCCACAATACGTGCTTCAGTACAGGTACTGTAGCGTTGTCTGTAAGTAATGCACGCGGACTACAGCAGCAAAGGGGGTACCACGCCTGCAAAGTCACACGATGCATGTTAAAGTCACACGATGCATGCATGTTAGGGAGAATATTCCCGTTCTTTATTCCCGACATGCTCCCGATGCAAGTGAAGGCACACAACGAAGTACGGGTATGTCATTTTGTTTTTGTTTTTTGGCGCCCCCGCCCCGGCCCGGCCCGGGGTTGTACAGGTATGGGACATGGTGCGTCATTTAGTACGGGTACCTGTTAACATTACTTACTAGCACAAGGCCGTAATTTTTTTCGATGAAAATCCTGATATCTCCGTCGCTATTTTGAAAATCACTTCTCTTACCACCCCAACGGAAACTTCAGCTCTTAAGCTAGGTGCTGATGCCCTCATTTAGGGCATGAGACCAAGTGAGCGACGGTGAGGCACGGGCTGAAAATAGGGTGTCAAATGTTACAATTAAACACTTTCTTTGGCCACCGCGTGGAAAATGAAAATTACAGGCACCGGGAGAATTGTAGAGGTACCGACATGGCTACAACTTTGGAATTGTCTGTGACGTTGCCGTCACACCATAGCGCAAGCTACCCAATGGTTGGGGGCGCGGTACTCTCCAATGCAACTTGGAGGATATCAGGGAGCGCACTAGGTGCCGGAAATGCGGGTGTTGGTGTTTGGGTGACCGGTTGGGCTTGTGATCTTACGGACGACGAGTCGAGGTATGTCGCTACTGTTGACTATACGCTTGCCAATGCCATCACACGCTCGAGCAGCTCAGTTGTGTTCCCTTTCACGTCGGTGCCCCCTGGAAGGTCGTTGTGCGCGAGTAGTGCCTTGAATTCCGTCTCGCGGAGGGATTTAACCACGCAGGGACGCCGCCTTTAGCGACCTTTTCGAGCAAGGTGAGCGCCTTCGTTATCGCGCCGAAGACATTCATGCGTTGTTTTGACTCCCGCTCCTCGTCTCCGTCGGCCTTTTCTTGAGCTTTATTCTGCCGCTCGTTGTCTCAAAACCGCAAAATAGCTAACGCCTCAGCGCGTGTTACACTTCCATTCATCCCCCATGTGTCCTTTGCCGTGATGCGGCCATCTCGGCTTTCCCCGGGGCCCTCATCTTGGGCATCGTCGTCAACGCCATCCGCATGTCGGAGACGAGGCGGACACTCTCTTGTATTACTTCATAAATATTGAGGTAAGTGGACAAGACCTCCTCCTTGGACTTGGTTGCCATATCCTCTAGAGCAAGCAGCTCTTGAAAGGCACCCGAAAGCTCCTCTTGGAGGTGATCATGGAGATGCGGGAGATGCTTTGATGGTGTAGATGATTGTTGGCCGTGATTGATGGCTTTGCGTGGTAGGGCCAGATGACGCTTGCAAAATCCTCAACTATACCTCCATGGCACGGGCATGTATGTATGTATTGTTGTAGCTAGCAACGGTTGGAGACACGGGGAGAGGTGTCCCCCCATAGGCACTACTAGCGGAAGAGCTACCGGAGTCGCACTTGTCCATGCACCTTTTGTTTCCGGCCCGACTTCCCCTTCCGGCCCGCACCCTGAGGTCATTCCACAGAAAAAAGGCTACTTCCGTCGCAATTGATATTGTACGTTTCAAAGGAAGGATTTACCGAATGCTTGGTCGGGACTGATGCTAGCGGCGGCGTTAGCGAGCTTTAGCATAAGTTGCGGTGGCCCGCCTATAATTTTTGTGGTTGAGGACGGGGCGATCGGTGGTGGAAACGCTCACAAAAGCCTCTTTGGCGGCCCTCAAACCACACGAAAGGTAGCATGTCTAAATCATGTCGTCCTCCCAGATATTTAAGGCACGAGCATATAGTTGGTCCCGAAGATTATTGGACAGGTTGGCGAAAGGCCGCAAAGGAGCGTTGGGGCGGCGAGGGTGGGATGAATTATAAAGATTGTCCTCAGGGGCCATGCGACCTTGGGTCCGCGCCAACTGCACGACCCATCACCGAAGCGCAAACTTTGCGTGCGCACGTATATGCGAGTCAAACGATTATTATGTGTCGTTTGACTGAGTCAAAGGATTACAAGCTATTCATGATTGCAGCCTTCTAAGCTTGGACCTGGAAAACGCCTTCAACACCATCTCCCGCCGGAGTTTCCTTGCGGAGCTGTACAAGAACCCTGACTTGCATCCCATTATCCCGTTGGTTGAGATGATATATTCACGGGACTCCACGGTGTATTACTTCGACCCCAACGATGCTTCGCTCCTACACGGCACGGTTCAATCTCGTACGGGTGTCCGTCAAGGAGATCCTCTTGGCCCGCTTTTGTTCAACCTGGCGATAAGCACCCCCCTCCGGAATATTGGAGAACGGTGCAAGGATTCAGCGGCGATCCAAGCCTTTTCTGATGATGGCAAGTATTTGATCAAAACGCCTTTCGTCCCGACTGTGATTACGGTGGCTACGGAGGAAATGGGGAAAGTCTGCTCGAATGTTCAACCAATCAAATCTTCGTGTATGGTACCTCCGGATACGGCCCTTGAACTTGTCAAGGTGATACGGGCGATGGTCCCCGTTGTTACGGGTACTAGTAACCTTGGAGCCCCTTTGGCGATGGATTTCTCGATGGCAGACGGCCCTCCAGCGTCTCATAACGAGAACTATGTTCACTCTTGGCTGCAAGACACCGTTGAGGCTCATCAACTCCTTTTGGACAAGATTGTATGCTTTGCTATGTCGGACTTCGGAGGGACTCACGCCGCTTTCCGCTTGATGATCACATGTGCGGTTCGCCGCTATGGTTTCTTGCTCCGCACCCTCCCCCCAGATATCTGCCGACCGTACCTTGCTACTGCAGATAGGGCCGTTCGTGCGGCAGTTTATCGAATCTTGGGCGTTTCTTTGGACGCACAAACACTCGATCAACTGAATTGTGCTAAACGACAGCTCTCCCTCCCGGCGGAGTTTGGGGGGCTTAATGTACCGTCCCTCGAGCTCGACGCCGAACCTGCTCACTATGCTTCATTCACTGCGACCCTCGCCAACCTGATTACTGATTACGAGTCCGAGTCGCTAGGTCCTTTGTACGGTCTCATCCGACAGGAACTACTGAATGTTGCCACTTCTACTTTACCGTGGGCGGTCCAATTGCGCAATTCGTACGACTCTATCTCCACTATGGGCGGGTTTTCGGAATCGGAGCTTGTGGTTTTGACTAACACACTGAACCAAAACCTTTCTGATTATGCCGGGCCCGATGTCGAGTTGGTGGTATCTACGGTCAACAATGCGGTGGCACCCGCTACCCAAGTGACTAGCCTACAACTTCCGACTCCCGATGCTCTTACTCGCTTGGGAGATTCTGGGGGCCACATCCAACGGGGCATTTCGCGCATTCTTCGTGCCCGGGCCTACCTTGACCTCTTGGCGTTTTGCAGACCTTCCCCACCGGACTATATGAGGGTGACTTCGGGTACGGGTCGCGGGGCTTTGGCTCTCTTTTTCGCTTCACATGAGTCCAGTTTCAAGGTGCCATCCGATTGCTATATGATGGCAGCCCACCGGGTGCTTGGCTTGACTGCGGAGCGCGCCGCTCATGTTCGAAAATGCCCTCGGTGCAATGAGGCCCCTTCAGAATCTCGCGGGTATGGATCTTCGTCGACGGTATCGGGCATCTTTATGTCGGGTGAGCGCTCAACAGCCGCTATGCTCATGGACCATATCCCCCGGTGCCCGTGCTCTTGGTATATCATTCAACTCCATGACCGCATTGTCCACGTGCTTGAAGAGTTCATGCTTGAAGCGGGGGCTACTAAGGGCCGGGACTTGCGGTTGGAGGTCCGCCGTATTCGGTCGGGAGCTTCACGTGATCATCCTGGGGATGTGGTTTGGTTGGACTTCATGGCTCCGCACCGCCATCTTGTTGTTGATGTGACGGTTACAAGTGCTCGCACGAACACCAACGTTCCTCGTATAGGTGCTCGCCTTCCACTCCTTGGCAGCCTTGCATTGGGAGCTCAGCAAGGCAAACTTGATGCAGACCTCCGCACTTCCGCTTTGCTTGGCACGCCTTCGGTTCAGTCGGTCCATGACTACTACCCCTTCGCCATGGAGGATGGGGGCCGGTTGGCGCCGATGGCGGCTGAGTTGGTCGATCGCTTGGCTATTTTGGTGGTTGTACGTCGCTTCCCTGGCATGGGGGCCGCTGACTCTCGTTCCTTGCGCTCTGACAGTTATGTCCGTATGCAGCATTTTGTTCGTCGATTTACTTCTCTTCTGTTTCGGCGTTTTTTGGGGGATGTGCGACGAGAATTCATGCAACGTCTTTCTACTGCTCTTCATGGCACTCTGGGTTCTTATCTCCGCGACGCTTTTCAGGCAGTGCTGATGCTGTGGCATGCCTTCCTGTTCCTCGGGCTTAGGTTTTTTATTCCTTTCTTTCTTTTTCTTGCTTGGTGGCCTCCACTGCTTTTTCTTGTAAGAAATTTATTATTATGTGTGAATGCATGTCGACTTTATGTGTGCTCAATGAAATAAGCAAGTGAGAGTGAGAACGGTATTCTACGGGCTGTCGAGGATCGGGGGTTTCAAATATTGAAAACGGGCAATATCGTCGGCGCCCCTTGCTGGTGGGCGCATCGCCACCACAAGCTCAATACAACAAGAGTTCCCGTGACCTTGCACAACAATCTGTATACAACCTTTGGCGTACGTTTGGTGGTCGTGGGCAGGTGTGAGCTTGGTTGAGGTGTTTGGAGTCGGGTGTTGAAGACATGTGACATTTTTTGTTAAGGTAGCGTCCCTTACACAATGTCTTGGGGTTGAATTGCACCGACTTGCTATTGCGTCGTGTCGGAAGTCAAACGACTCGAATTGCTGCCATTGCATCTCAATCGTCGACTTACCTCCTAAGGTCTATTCGCGTGCCCGTGGGTCAAACTTTCACCTCCGGGAAGTGCCTCTCACGTGTATTCCAAGCGAAAAGTTTTACGGCAACTGTGTGACGAGTACATTCATGCAACAGTACATTGCAGGACATTGTACATGTACTCGTTACTAATTCCAATTCGTGCTCTTCCATCGGACGGACGTACACACGTGGGTACGTCGCTACTGCAATATTCATAAAGGGTGCTGATGCTACAGTACGACCAGTACCTCCCGGTACGTACAGATACGCATAGTTAATCTAACCAGCTAAATGACGCGCCTAAGCGAGTTCTTCGATGCAGAAGGAGCCGCGTCGTGAAACCCAATGTTAAGCAGGCCGCGTCACATGACATATGACGACGGTTAGACAGCCCTAACGCCTGACACGTAAGCGCAGCTTGCATGTCAGGCAGAGATCTATTTAAGCCCAGTGCAGGAGGGGGAGGTGACAGAACCATTTAACAATTCCATTGTTCACTTACAACATATACTGCTTAAGTACAGCAGTAAGACATCCCCTCAACATCTTTCACAGGCATCACTCGACAACATCATTCTGCCATCTTGCAACGACGGACCTAGACCGCTTAGAACTGATTTGTGCTAGCGTTTAGCTTGAGGAGGCTAACCGCCACAACTGGCTACTAAGTGGCGGGTGGCCAGAAAGTAATATTAACAGGTATGTCGGGACGTTTTCCATAACTCATTAATCCTTATCTTAGATAAAATCCCTTACACGATGAAGTAGTGGAAACCAATGTTGTGCTGAACTTAGTTCAGTTCATTCAAGTTCAGTAGTTCATGCCAATATTGAACTGAAGTGCATGACTTCATATCAGACTGAACTTTCAGAAAAATCGACTCAAATGACCCCTACTGAACTACCTCTAAACACCTCAAATTTCATCCTAGCGATAGCTCTATGTGCTCCGCTATCGATATGACAGATATTTGCGCACTCTTTACCACGGTCGCCGTACAACGGCCGCGCAATCCTTAGCCTCATAGCAGCCACCCACAACACACAGCATACACAGAGTGCCTTTCCACTTTCCACTCCCTAGTTTCCACTTGTCGTCTTCTATGCCAACATGCCTTTGCAACGCAAATCTGCTCACGAAGAAGAGGACGACGACGTGCTGGTCGACGCCGACGGTAATGGCGGTAATGAGGAGGAGCAAGATGGCGGCGCCGCTGCAACCCCGGGCAACACAGCCGGCCGCCGCCCTCGTAGCAGCGGCGCCTTGTATACCCACCCACGCAGTCTGCCCACCCAACTTGAACTGTCACACAACCAGAATAACAGATTCTGTCTGAGCTGCATCACGCCCGGCAGATTGCATCAGCATGCGAGGAGCAGGCGCCGGACAGTGATTGCAAGGGACTAGCACTTGATCGTGAGCTTGCAGCGAGTGAGGAGCTAATTCGCGATCTAGACACAGCTGGCAGCCATGGCAGCCACTTCATAATTTAATGCATTAAATGTAACGAAGTGCATATGGTAGGCCGAGAGGTCGGGAGGGCAAGGGGCGTAGACATCCATCACAACTTGTAACTATGGTGTCAATTACTTTTTTTCGTCTCTGCATAATCACTCTATTCATTGTCATCGTTGCTAGACTGCTATGACAGTTATGTCCGTATGCAGCATTTTGTTCGTCGATCTACTTATGTTCCGTTTCGCCGTTTTGGGGGATTTGCGACGTGAATTAATGCAACTTCTTTCTGCTGCTCTTCATGGCACTTCGGGTTCCTATCTCCGCGACGCTTTTCAGGAGGGCAGTGCCGATGCTGTGGCATGCCTTCATGTTCCTCGGGCTTAGGTTTTTTGTTTTTTCCTCTTTTCTTCTTTTTACTTGGTGGCCTCCCATGCTTTTTCTTGTAAGAAGTTTATTTGCTAGATTGTTGCAGCCCGGTTCAGGGGTTAGTTCAGCTCAGCTCAGCGTTGAACTCAATTCAGTTCAGTCGGTCCAGTAGCCGTTCAGTGGTTCACTTCAGACTGAACCGTAGTTCAGTTCAGTCGGAACTGAATTCAGACTGAACCGCCTAAATTCAGTTCAGTCTGACCTGAACTTTCAGATTCGGAGTTCAGCACAACCCTAGTGGAAACCACCATGCAACATAAAGGAGAACTATTGGTGTTTTCTCCCTCCTTGTGTTTCTTGCTTAGGCCTGATGTGGGGCTTTTTCCAGTGTTGTGCGGAAGTCGATTTCTAGGTTTTCCGTTCCGCCGGAACTATGAGATTGAGCTGAATTCAGTGGAACACTGTTCCGGGAGGAACGGGACATTCATCTACCCGCCGGCGGAACTGGATTCTGTTCCGTCGGAACGGAGCGGAATTCCGTTCAGGTATTCCGTTCAGATTGCCCCGGAATTCACTTCCGTTCATGTGTTCCGGTACCCGCTACCCACCGGAACATCTCATCTTTCGCGGATGGTGGCAACCGGAACACTTCCGGAACATGCGAATGCAATGGCCATGGTTATTCAAAATGATTGAGTAATTAAGATACTATATATAAGACAAGGGAATATCGGAATTTAATAATGGCAAAAGAGGCGCTTACTAATCACATTGATTGTCCCCTTTCCCTCGCGACCATCAAGGCCTATCAGAATAATGCGCTCGCACTCTATCTAGCTAGCTGAGATTCCCAAAGTAATGCGAGCAAGCTATGCAGCCAAAGGGTAGCTCTTGCCGTTAGCGCACCACCATCGCAACTCATCGCAATGCTCGTTTGGACTTGGAGATGTATTGTCTTGCCTAAAGGCATGTAGCTCCGTTTTGATAAGCTTCTCAAAGAGTTCCTTTGTCACGGCTTCGCATTTAGGCTGGATATCTTTGCTCTCCTCATCCTCGTCGTTATCGCTATCCTCGTCACAAAGGGCGAATCGGCGCTTCTTGGATTGCGTGACACCGTCCCCTCCCTCGCCCGCCTTTGCAGCAAAAGCGACGGCCTCTGCGCGCTTCTCGTCCTCGATGGTTTTGGCGAGGCTAGTAAGCGTAGGCAACAGCACATTTTCTTTACACTCCCGCATGACACGCTTCTACATACTTTCGGTAGCATCCTTCTTCACTTTGCTTTCCTGCGTCACACCAAGCAATGTGAGTAACCAATAGTACAATAAGCATCATCATGGCAAGATGCATTGCATAACAGTAGACGTGAACATAAAAGCAAACAACTGACGATTGTGTCGTGGGCGCTGCCATATAAAAAAGCTCCAATTTGTGATATTTTTCACGTGATTCCTTATGTAATTGTTCCCGTCATGAAGCTTGTATGAAACAACATGTGTCGGCTCGCGATGCGACTTATCCTTTGCTAGAGGGGGGGGGGGGGGGGGCGTCATGCTACTCACTCGTCGTGGGAACGCAGTTCTTCGTCGCCATCATGGTACGGGAACTAGGGATGCAACGCGCCGGTTTTCAAGCGTGAAACAAAAGACATGGGATTTCGGGGCAGCCGGCTCTATGCTTTAAGGTATCGCCGTTGGGAGGTGGAAGGTTATCGGGAACCCAAAACGCACAAAAGCTAGGGCCAAGCGTTTGGGTTTAGCCCCAATTTTACTTCAAGTTCCCGGACAGCATATCAACGCGCGTCCGAAATTTGATATCGTTTTGGTCTAGGTCTTCACCGAGCACAAGTGTTAGTGTCTTGCTGCGTGGTGCCACCGCGTGATGGCTTGGAGGACGGGGTAAGAACCCGGGAGTCTGTCGTGTTTTCGAGAATGGGAGACCATCTACCTTGGCACATAAGGTGTCGGCGGGGGTGGTTGCGGCACATCCTTTCTCACCTCGGCATAAGCTGCATCCCCTCCCCTCGAGTATTCAAAATCTCGCCGTCGGCGGCTCAAGCGAGGTCTTTATCTTCTGTCGCCTCGCTCATGGTGACTCGAATAGGTCGGAGGAACAAGGGACTAGTACTGGGGGAATGGTGAAGGTGTCGGTGATCGAGGTGTCTCGGGTATGGTGTAAAGTGTCAATTGCAACCAATCATATATTCTACACATCTCCCACATGTAGCGAGTGATACAACGCGCGTAGCAACACGGAATTTGGAAGGAGTCACATGCGAATATCCGTACATTATTATAACAATATATTATTCATCAACCAACCAAATGTAGTATATTATCTAGTTCTCGTCCGGACATCCCCAGATTCTTAAGGTAAGGAGCTATGACATAGTTCTTGTCGGATATTGCCTTTTCATGGCACAACCAATGAGAATGGGAAGTATCGACACAAATAATGTTTCTAAGGGGACTTCCGGGGTTCGATTTCCGGTCCTTTTCGAGAGATATTCCGGTCCTTTCCGAGAGGTGGAACGGAAGTATACGGAATTCCGGTGTTCCGCCGGAAGAGACCGGAACGGAACTATGTTCCGCCCAGCACTGGTTTTTTCCTCCTTGCTATTTTCTACTTGGTGGTTTCCATTGCCTTTTCTTATAATAACTTTCGAAAACTTGTGTGTTTCGCTATGTATAAAATATTAAAGTTAATACATTTTCTTACATGAAAAGATGTGGCCACTTAGAATATATTCAGATGACTCGGATGAAGCGCTGCAATGGTATCATAGTTATATATTTAATTATAGCAAAGAAAGTAGTGGAATCCACCAGCAAAGAGGAAAGAAAACATGCACAACAGCCTATATGCCCTCGGAGCAAGGAGGCAAGCAACAACAGTTGCACCACCCTCACGCCAAGCATCACGGAGATAGGAACCTAGCGTGGCATGAACTCACGACGCACACCCCCAAGAAATCGACGGAAGGGGAAAGACGTAGACCGCCGTACAAACTCATCCATGCGGACATAGCTTTCAGACCTTAAAGAGGCATGACATGGAGTAGGCTTCAATATAAACCTGAAAGCTATCCTCATCGTCAGAGGAGGAGAGAGAGGGATGTGTGAGCGGGGGGGGGGGGTGTGCACCCGGGAAGTCGCAGTCATGATGGCGGTACATGGCGAGGGTGCAGCGTCGAGTGCGCCTGGTGTGTTGAGTGCGTCGAGTACGATGTATGGGTCCTCGACCATGCCAAAGTCAGCTCCGTCGAGAGCCATACGAATCCGACGGGGCTGGCCAGCTTCTACTAATTCTCGGGCTCGGCGGTGGGCAGCTCATCGACGGAGGTCTCCGTCTTGAAGGCGGGTCGTTGATTTTCGATGCCGTTAATTATTAATATTATATAGCATCATAGGAGGAGCACCACGCTGCAGGAGCAACAACACGGGGGGGGGGGGGGTGCACGAAGGGCAGCCTCACATCGGAGCCCAGTAGCGGAGGAAGGTATAAACGCCCACCACATAGGAACGGGCGGCGCAGTAAGTGGGGCGAGGACATGGGGTGTTGAAGCCCGAAGGGAGGGGATAGGAGGGGGTGGAGGACCAAAGGGGGAGGGGTGATCACAGCGGGGAGATAGTTGGTCAGCAAACCGGTGGAACGGGGAGGGGGTAGAGGAGGCCCCGAGGGAGGCCCGCCGGCGGCGTAGCGGCGACGGCCACGGAGGGGGGGTGTCGGAGTTTGGAAGTACAATGGTTACACGGGTAGTCTAGCCGGCCCCGCTAGGGGGCCAGCAGTGGGGACATAGGGAGTGAAAGGAGAGAGATGGCGGTCGGCAAAGGCACCATCATGGCCGGCCGACCGCCACTAACGGGGAAATAGAGTACCGCTATTAGTACAACACTAAGTACCAAGATAAGGACTAGCTAGTAGCTACCGTGTACACGGGCACAAGGTAATGCAATGCTAGTGCTAACACTCCCCCTCAGGATAGCTTAGGTCTTGTCGTCGCCCTTGCTTATCTTCGAGGAAGGAGTCATCTTGGTCGTAGGCGTTGTTAGGGTAGCGGCATCTCAAGCCGGGTAGGTGACGCTACATGTGCTCACAGGAACGGGATGCTATCGGCGAGTTGCCGACAATAAACTGGTCCAAATGTACTGCGTAATGTACTAGTCTGACATGTAGCGGGAAATACCGTCCACGGGCGAATTAGGTATCGCATGAGAGCGACCGGCCGGGAAGGGGACAGGCTAACCGGGCTGCCAACAGCGTGTAGACACTCGAAAGAAATAGTCGGGCGCTAGCGTGTCGACTCCCCCCCCTTCGCCGTGGGCAATGTTAGAACCTCACTAAATCAGATGAGCGTTGCGGCGTTGTCTCGGGAAAAAAACAAAAACATTGCTATTTTCAGTACGCGCGGGCCGAATTTTCGCGAATCGGTTTGAATTTGGTTTGAAACTAGATCCGGTCGATAGCATCGGTGAGCTCTGAGCATGGTGGTGTAGACAACCAACCAAGGGCGGCCGTATGTGACATGGGCGGCTGGTGTTGGTAGTGTTAGTTCAAGCGAGTATCCATGTTGCACGCTCTTCTTCTTGGTTGGCGGAGGCGGTACTGCTAGCCTAGGGCGGCCACATGGGACCTTGGGCGGCTAGCGTCGGTATTGACTTATTAGCGAGTATCCAGGTTGCACGCTCTTCTTCTACTTGGGGTTGCCTTACTTCGGAGGTCTGACTATCCCGGGTAACGTTGTAGGGGGGCCATAAATTGTTGGAGTCTAGAAGTACAATGGTTACACGAATAGTCTAGCCGGCCCCGCTATGGGGCCAGCAGTGGGGACAAAGGGAGTGAAAGGAGAGAGATGGCGGTCGGCAAAGGCACCGGCAGGGCCGACCGCCACTAACGGGGAAATAGAGTACCGCTATTAGTACAACACTAAGTACTAAGATAAGGACTAGCTACCTTGTACATAGGCACTAGGTAAAGCAATGCTAGTGCTAGCAGGGTGCGCTCGCAGGCCCGTCGGTATCCCCTCCCCTCCCCGTGGCGGGCGTTGGAAACCCCGTAGCCGTGCCATGCTTGGCACGGTAGGGGGCTAAGAGGGCCAACGGTGCGATGCGCGCGATTAGCAGCTGTCGGTTAAGGCATGTAAGGAGGACTTCAAAAATAATAATTTATGTGCACTACCGGCGCCAAGATCTCCCGCTCGGCCGTCCGATGATATGTTTTTTCAATACTAGATACTAGTAAGATACCGTCCCATTAGATGGGTACCTTTAGGAGTGTGTGGAGATCTAGGTACCATTAAGATACCACTACTCCTATATTTTTAGGAGTGTGTGGAGGAGAGGAGGGTACGGACGGATCAACGGTGGGACGCGGGTGTTGGAGTTGGCGGCGGAAAGCCGGGAATCAACGCTTTGGTATGTCGCTCGCTCGACGTCGACCATCATGTTGACGTCGAGCCGGTCGAAAGGGGGCAGCACAGCAACAACGAGGAGAACTCTCGCGACGGGAGGAGCGGTGAGGTCTCGCGGCGGCGGTCCTCATCAGGATCACTCGCCGCCGGGAAACCCGGTACGGAACGTTTAAATAATTTCCGCACCCCCGCGGTGTATGTGGATCCGGCCATCGCGACCATGCGCTACTCTACCGCTACCCACTACCGTCAGGCACACCTAATATTAGAGAGTGCGAGCCCGGGTCAGCGAGGAGGCTCGCACTCGAAACAAGGGTGCTCGATATACGCGCGAACGTTGGACGGAGGGTACGGTCGCCGGCTGATTTCTATACATGTATCCGGGTATAAAGACAAGAAAAAGCCATGGAGATGGCCGGGAAAACTTACCAGCGCGGCGGCATGAGCGCTAGCTTTTCTGTCTCGCCCCCCACCCCATCTGCCCTTGAGGTGACGGGGGACCTCGACTAGAAGGAAAGTCGCGACGGGAGGAGCGGCTATGACCTTGGGGCGGGGCTTACGGGATGTGACGGCGGGATCAACGAGCGGCCGCGTGGGGAGGTTTTTTTCGCTAGCCTTTCCTCTCCTTTCTCCGGCAAGAACGAAGTCACGCGGGAGCTAGATTAGGCTGGCCCGTCGACCCTCTCGAACATCGATCGGCCTTGGCCGGTCGGCACCCCGGTTGGGTGGGAACGGGCCGTGCATCGTGAAGGTCAAGGAGCACTTTCATTTTGCATTCTTGACGACAAGTGGATTTATTTTTATATATTTTGCTTGATTGCAAAGTTATTTCTGCATTTACTACTTCGGCGGGGGGATTGTGGCAATTACTGTGGTTGCTTACATTTTCTTAATTCCAAGGAACGTCAGCACACATTGCAGATATAGGTGTGTCAATAGGTGTACATGGTCGATGAGTACCCGGCCCAATCATATTCTCCATAGTGTCCTAGATGGCAGGGCAGTGATGGCAGTAGGACAATATTCGGTCATGTTTGCCGATGATATTGTTGTAATACAATTTATATTTCAATTTCAAGGCCTCGAGATGGAGGAAGGGGCATGAGGGGGAGTGACTACCCTGGGCGCAGATGGGACATATGGAGGACCAAGGTGGCGGAGTTTGCTTGCGCATTGAGAGGCAGCCGGGTGGCAAACAAGAGGCGGGGAGGCCACACAATGGAGACAGCAATACTACTACGATGATATCATCGCCTTGAAATCATACAAAGGCGGACGGGTGGAATCCTTCGTCGCCACTTTTCGGGACGCTTGTAATGGCTGCGCGATAAGGACTATCGAGCCCTCGTCCCATAATCTCCATGCCCACATGTGCACATGAGTGGCCGTATATATGTGTTTATGAAGATAGACAAGCTGCATTGACGAACCGTTCAAGTAGTATTTTGTCAGGGCATCAGAATTGCGAGCTGATATTGCATGCCTCCTTGCTCCTAGGGCTTAGGCTTAGGGCAGTTTTTTTATTTTCTGTTATTTCATGGTGAACTCCACTATTTTCTTTGTGATTAAATATTTGAATCGTCGTGCGCTTGAGAAAATGTGTATATTCCGCGCTGATGAAGATTCGCATCATCTTATTTGTTTTAGGTGAGGGAGCTGTTAATGATCGATGTATCAAGTTACAGGTAGGGTACGTATAGTAGTAAATGGCAAAGTTATAGATTGCCCTTTGTAGGTACGAGTACGCATGTAAACGCAGGAATATCATTCGGAATATCTTATCAGGGAAAAAGAAAAATTCCGACGAAGGTATGATATCGATTGTCGGGACATTTTACATACATCATAGCATCTAATACTGCTTTGAGTCATGCAGTAACGAAACATGAAGCTCGGGCGTCCGGGCGTAACGTCGTCACCTCGTCGTTGCGATACGGGTGTCTTTTCTACGGAGCGCGTTTGCAAAGGGTGAGTTGCTGGCTCTCGTGTCCATCTACGTTGTGGGGTTTTCGTGCCCTTGCATGTGCAGTAATCGCATGCAAGAAGCCGGTGCGTTGCAGCGTCCTCGTGACTCAATCTGAGTGAGTCGACATCACTGTGCTTTTTGTACTCAACGAGTGATGCGCCACTCGTAAATTCCCCAAATAAAGAGATACCGTTTTTTGTCAAGTGAGTCTCGCCTGTCTCTCATATATATACAACAAGTTCGGGATACACTACAGATGAATACAACCGGGGGCGCACATCGGCACATGTTTGTGGTCGTGTGGCGTAAGCTACCTATAGTGACGACAAAAAGTATATATATACAATACTACTGCATTCGCAAGTCAAGGTATTTATATTCGTTCATGTTGCGTTTTTAATTTTGGTGCCCTGACCCCAAACGCAAGCCCAAATGTTCATGCCATGTCGCCAAAGTCACTCAATATTTGATATGATATTTTCCGAGGGATTGCCTAGCCCGCCCAGGTAGGCTACTATAGTAACCAAAAAGATGCACCTACCGTGGTCACGGATTTGTCAATAAGAAGCGCTTAACACAATAGATGTATCAGTCGTGAAAAGGTGAAATGCCTATACACATACATATCCGTGCATTGCAGTGCAAACAAACACATCGACATTCAATATGAATTTTAATGAGCTACGTGATACAAGTGTTGCTTTCCTACAATTGTATGAATCGCATATTATGCGCATGCGCGACGAATGCGTGTCATGTTTAAGTGGTATCGTCCCTTCGAGGTACTTGTTTGTCTTAGATTGATCCGTTTACTCACTTTGTATCGCATTCCGTTGTATCGCTGGCATGTTTTTCTTTTAGAGAGGGCATACGCGTACTTTGTCAAACACATGGCTTGGGCAATTATGTTTTCTTGATCTGCGCAACTTGTCACTAAATTGTAATAGCTCTATTTTACACAAAACTTTGGGTGGACATAAAAGTGATAGGTAAAATGGCAAATTGGGATTGGTGGTACTTGCATACTCGCAATCTGAGCAGCTAGTTAAAGCCTTTTAGGTGCATGTTACCGGAAATGGCGGATGGCATCAGTATGTCACTTGAATATGCTACTAAATTAATTCGCTAAAATGCGCGCGCGGGCGCGCGCTTGTGTGTGTGTGTGTGTGTGTGTGTGTGTGTGTGTGTGTGTGTGTGTGTGTGTGTGTGTGTGTGTGTGTGTGTGTGTGTGTGTGTGTGTGTGTGTGTGTGTGTGTGTGTGTGTGTGTGTGTGTGTGCGTGTGTGTGTGTGTGTGTGT
>JAPMLY010002263.1:0-58402 GCA_026401115.1 Tetraselmis chui | reverse complement strand
AGTTTTATTGTGATTTCGTTAGGTACTAATCCTTACATCCGCACCTGTGCCTGGCCTTTAAAAAAGGGATTTCTACACTTTGGCAAGAATCTGCCCGACGGGCAAATTCTTTGTTGATCCAACGGTGGACAGTCCGCGGCGAATCCGGCCCGTACTTTACTCTTGCATCCTACCCGTACCTGCCTTTGCCTGAAATAGCATTTTATGTAATTTGACGCTGTCGCTCATCCGCGCTATTATTGCACTAATTCATCTTCGCGTGCTATGGAGTGGTAAGCGCAGCCCAATCAATCACCTAAATCGATCTGACACTATATAAATGCATACCCGTACTGGTACGGCAACTATCGCTATCTGGATAGATATGATGACTCCGCGCACAGCACAACATGCTGGTGTGGTATACATATTAGTATTCGTACAGTATCGTACTTGTACTAGCTGCTGTATTAATCGTCCCATTCTGATTGGCAGACATAAATAATAAGTGCATCATTGTCATCGGCCCTCAGTCGAAACTCTACTACTGACTCAGCTAGTCAACTTGGCACTGAAGCACAGGCGATACACACATTCACCACCACCAGTCTCTCTTTCCCGGTTGCCTGCCCAAACTTCAATATGAACACGTCCGCGATGGTTGTCCCGGCAGCGTGTCCCGCTGTCCCCGTCCGTGCAGCTTTCCGCCCGTGCGCGATGATCTCGGCCGCGCCGGTTCGGCCCTGCTGTGGCGCGCGTGTGGGGGCCGTCGCCCCTCAGCTACTTCGGCGGACGAGCAAGCCACTTACCCAGCGACGAACCATGCCGCTACGTGCGGAGTCGGAAGGAAAGAGCAGCAGGGGCGGTGGGACGGTGGTCATGCCAGGTGACTACCGCATCGGCGGTACGCTGCTGACGGTGTCACTCCTGCTCGGGCCCTTGGCTCACCTATGGGGCCCTTTCTTCTGGCACGCCCTCCTCGGCGGGTTTCTCACTTTCCAGTCATCGCGCGTCCGTTTCCGCTTCACCGACACCGACCTCCAGGTTGTGTTCATCGAACCTTTCGGTAGCGATGATGAGGCGCTGACTGCCGGCGTGGATAGCAGCGGCGACAACAAACTGCAGGGCGGCGGCGAAAACTCGTGGCCGCTCTCGTCTATCACCAACTGGGAGTTTTGGTGGCCTGGCTTTCCCGTTCTTGTGTACTTCAAGGAGAACGCCACGAAGCCGGACGGCCAGCCTCACTTTTTCCCCATCATCATGGACGGCAAACAGCTGTACGAGACGATGCTGGAGCGGATGCCGGAGAGCAAGAACACCAAGGTGTCGCCCGCGGACTGGAACTTGCACACCGCGCTTGATGCCACGCCCGTGGGGCGTAAGATCCTGGAGCAGCTGGACGAGGATCAAAAGTCAACCGTGAAGGGAATCACAAAGCTCCCGGCCGTTGATAAGTAATCAGGCGGTGTTATTCTTAAGGTTTCCCGTCCAAGGGTGGCAGGAGGGGTGGTGCTAAGGTGTGTGCGGGTTGTTAGGACGGATCACGCAGGCGAGGGTAGTTTTTTCCCCCACCCCTCACAGATGGCTTCGATGTAAAGGCAAGTAGCGCTACTGATCGGCGACGGAAAGCAAGAGGTCGCAAAGTTGACGAGCGGCAAAGCCGTTAGGCCACCGATCAACCCGGAAATTGGCGATATTGTGACTTCGATTATCCTTGGGTCGGGGCAAAACGGCACTCGTGAAATTGTTGACGCATATGTCGATAAATCGCACTAGGCTGTTCCGATGAAAAGATTTATTATGAGTACAGGAAAAGCAGCGGAAAATCATCAATCAAGAAAGAAGAAAACCAAACGGGCTATAAGCCTGCTGCGCAGGAAGGCAGGCAAAGCCCTCCTGCAAAGCATCTCAGATACAGGGACCTGCTCCGATAACGTGTTTTCTCGGTCCCCCCCCTCAACCCCCCCGACCTAATTTACAGCATGCATATTGTCGTACTTTTGCAGTCTTGTCCTACTGGATGCTAAGAGAGGCCGCATTGACATACGTATGTGCAACCGGGATATGATATTGGGATTGGGATGTGGTTTGTCGGGGGGTCAGTTCTCGGGTCGATTAGAGTTGTGACGATGTTGGGATTGAGGGTGTGTGGGGTACCCGTGCGGCTTATGCCGATAGGGATGATATCAACCCCATATTCATGCCAATGCGTGAAGAGGGGGGGTGCACTTTTGCAAGATGAGGTGGCGGGTATCCATAACCTTATTAAAACATCCGTGCAATATTTCCATTCGTCAATTCGTATTTTGTGAGTGGAGGAGTAGGGGCGGCGAGAGGAGGCGTGGTTCGAGGCGAATGAAGTCTGGTTTGTGAGCATGGGGTAAGAGTTCGGCTGGGAGGGTATCTTCTGGCACGGCAGCGGGTGAGGTAGGATGTATCGAAGCCTTTGTCCGCGTCCACCCGTCGAGTGGGCATATGATGATGTTGCGTTCAAAGGAAGTCGAGGTGTGGGAGGGGATGCAATCAAAGGTGTTAGCAATGAATGACTTAATGGGTATGTTTCCGAATAAGTCATCAATGATGGTCTCCAAACGACCACCGTGGATTCGTTCCAGTTGGGTAAGGGGGAATTAGATTGCGTTGTTGTGGAAGGTGGGGGCTCATCTCGGGCCGTGACACGCCTACATACCATGATCGGACTCACCGGGTATCGAACCCGCGACCATCTGCGTAATTGGCGTGCGCTTTACCGGCTCACCGAAAAAGCATAGTCTAATACGCAGAAGTTGTTGTGTCTGTCCAACCTAAGACCATAGATGGAGGGCCAGTCACCCGCCATGTGTCCGTTGCTCACAAACTAGCCGCGCATGGGACATTTGAGGGTTTGATGCCATGATAGGAGGTGGGTGTTGTGTACACTCCGCATAAATTCCAGTTTATGCGTGAATTGTGCGGACGTGAAGGAGGTATGTCGTTCATGGAAAGACAAGTCCGCGCCATTGAGCTAGGCTATAGCTAGTAGATTTCCGTGTTTGGTGGGGAGGTGGAGTGGTGTGGTGGTGGAGGCTAGGCTGTATTTTTGGTGGTCAGTTTTGAATTTAGCATGGATGAAGGTTGTTGGGGGGTAGGGTCGTTGAGAACCGCATGAAATCTCTTACTACCAAGTATGTTACTTAGTGTGGAAGGAGATTTGAGGTCGTATATATCAAGTTGTATGGCTAATATCATTCGGATAGCATGCCTTCGGTATGAACCTATTGGTAACGAGAAAAAGCATAACCGCGACTATCATGAGGACATGAGGTGCCGCCGAATCGGGTGCCGATCTAGACCTAAAGCGGGCAGAATTTTTGAATCATTGGAAGGGGAGGGGGGGGAAAGAAAGGGGATCTTGGAGGTCGGCATAAGAAACATAAGCAATCACTGCTCCATAAAATGAGTCACGCTTCCGAGACACACCCATCATACATTGCTCATTTTGTCCTTATTTTACATGCCATTCATTAACAACAAACCACAAGTGGCGGTGAAATTCAAGAGGATTATGATAATAGGCTCGACTGTACCTATTAGTTTAGCGCATATTAGTAAATCGCAAGTAGGAATCGTTTTTCGCTGAGACGTTTCCCTAATGCAGTCTGGCCCGTGAAATGTCCCGTGAAATATGTATGTCTTCGTGCGTTTTTTCGTGAAGGGGGGGGTTCGTAAATCAGTATATACGTAAGCCACAGTAAGTGAGGCTCGATTGGGAAGAGGAATTTCACATTGGCGGCTTGGAGAAGCGGGCCATTAGATTGTCCCAACGGGCGCTTATTGGACCGGCAATAATCCATGCACCTACTTTGACGTAATTTCAAAGCACGACAAGGCTATCTTGTATGCAGTGTTATGTGAATTCAACAGATTTACGAAATCTATGTTTCCGCGTCTACGGGAATCCTTTTATCTACGCTAGCTGGTGCTAAACGAGCTAAACGGTGCTCGGAGGGAAGGTACTCCGTCAGCCGGCCGGCGTATCTGCCAGCCACCCGACGCGCCTCCACAACCAATGAACTCCATCATCCCATTTGCCGACCTCCTACGATCGGCTTTTCACGCGTGTTGAATTGCGGGAAGGCTTAACTTCCGCGCAAGATGCTCGTTCTATCGAGCTCATCGGTACTCGATCGAAAACATACCGCTTCTCGTCGCACGGAGTACTTGCTTGCTGCCCGACGCGCTTCCACAAGCAAAGACCTCTAACCCCTTTTCTACCTCACTCAATTAGTTTATGTCTGTACTGAGTACTGAGTATTGTACTCAGTACTGAGTACTATGTACTTAGTTGTGGGTGGGCTATGTTGTTTGCTTGCGATCTATCAAGCCGAACGGCGCTTCAAGGGAAGCTATCCCATGAATTGAACGGCGCACCTGCCGGCCTCCCGACGAGCCTTGGGAAGCAACTACCTCCCCCCTCCCCTCGTCGACCTCCTTTTATTGGCTACTTAAGCGTAGTGAGCTGCATGGCGGGGTTCACGTACGCGAGATGCTCATTATAATCCCGGAAGGCGTACATATTGGCCCTCCGATTCTCCTCCGTAATGAAAGCTTCCACGTTTTGGAGGAGAAATGCGACGCCATGCACCGGACCGGTGCTTCATGACGAGTTCTACCATGAATTCAACTTTGTAGCCATTTCCACATGGACGTAGGCGCGAGTTGGGACCTCTATAATTACGGGGGAACATAATAACGCTTACGTGCGTGTTGGAGAATATGCAAACTTGGAACGGCCAGACGCACACGCTCGCTAGCCTTGGCTTGCCAAGACCCCCAATGGCCGAAACATGCCGGGCATCAAAGAGACTAGCGACATTATAGTATTTTGCATCTTCAATAAGTGGGGTTTCATCTGCCTTTTTATTTTCCAAGCCGTTGTTTATCGTTACTACTTAGGCATGTGCCGTGTCTTTACTAATGCGGACTGATTGCAACTATATAACCACCGAGGAACAGCATCACAAACATAAAGATGGCTATGCCGTTACGTACACATGGTCGAAGAGTACCCGGCCAACTCTTCACGTAATTCTAATTCCTAAATGGTTGTGTACATGATGGCCGTGAGACAGCATCCGGTCCCGTTAGCCGGTGCACGTTGCTAACATTTTTAACATTACCAATTTTGGATTCGTCAACAACTATGGCGTGTTATTATCGGAGCACGGTCTGGGAGGGGGCGCCCAGCCACCTCGCGGTGCTTAATGGCGCGTGCGCGGATTGCATGTTAGCGGTAGTTACATGATGGTGAGGGGATTAGGAGAAGTGAGCGGCAGCAAGTTGTTGCGTGTATATCTATCTAATAGTGCGCACATCAATATGTATGAATACGTGTACGGGCACTATTGTCTTGTAATGCTTGGCGCTACGATGGTACACAGGTAAAAGTAGAAAACAGTACATTAAACATTATCACATGTATAGGGAGGCGTGCGAGTGGGTTTGTGAGTACGTGGAGGGTGCTTGGGTGGCAAGTTGTTGAGTATATGCGTGGGTTTGAGTGCGTTGGGGTGGGTGGGTAGGTGGCTATGAAATTGAAAATGATAAATATCGGCAAATATACTTGACCGGATACTTTCTATTGAGGGCCATCAAGCAAATGTCATCTAGGACTCCTACATACATGAGAGGCAATTGGGCCGGGTACGTCGCCGGATGGGTACGTCCACCTAACGACACACGTATTTGCAATGTGTGATGCCGTTCCTAGGGGTTAAAGGTTTGCAAGTAATCGCATTAATAAGGCCCTCGTCGCCGGCGAAGCGGCAGCGGTCCCGGAGTAGGGGTACATTTGCATGAAATCTACATGAGGCATCCTGAAGGCTTCCGTCATACCGAAAGCAACAGAGAGGAGCTGATGTGCTTGTTGAAGAAGTAATGTTATGGCCTCAAAAAAGCTCCTAAGAGTCGGAATAAGACAATCACAGCGTGGCTAGAGGAGTATGGATCCATCCAATCCAAGGTAGATCGTAGCATTTATTTCTAATGCAAAGCGGGTGAGCTTTATATCTTGGCCTTGTACGTGGACGGCGGCATCATTGCAGGATCATCGGGTAACTGTATCGATGAGTTCAAGAAAGCTTCCGGCCGGAGGTTGAATGCGCAAGACCCGAGTCCGGTGTGTTGGTTACGTGGCATGGCAGTGGAGCATGACCGCGGCAATAAAACTCTCAAGATTAGACGGCGGCAGTATATTTGGGATATGCTACACCGCTTATTAAACATGGTGGACTGCAAGCCAGTGGGCTCACCCTTGGCGGTCTATGCCTTGCTTTAGCAATTGTAATGAGGGGAAATCGGTGCTAAAACACCTCCCGGTTCAGTACCATAGCAAAGCTAAACCGGTAGCTTGTTGTACGCTTATGTTAGCACACGGCCCGACATCACAATGGCCGGCAGCCACCTTAGCACATGCCCGACCCTTTTCAGGGCCATTGGGAGCAAGCAAAGAGGATGCCCCGCTACCTCAGAGGGGCCGCAGATTCGGCATTGATGTATGGAGAAGCACCTTCATCGAAGCTGGTGGGCTGGTCAGATTCTGAATGTAAAAGCGGTGTGTGTGGGCGGCGCTCTCGCACGGGGTATGTGTCCATGCTCAACGGTGCAGCGCCAACGAACTATGGCGTTGTCGACAACGGAGGCCAAAGGCATGGCGATGACCGGGGCTATTTAGGAGTCGATGTCTGTAAGCAATTGCTCCACGAGCTTCACGAAGACCCCGGTTCTGCCATCACCATCCAAGAGGACAATCAGAGCTGCATCGCCCTCAGCAAGATCTGGACTTAGTGAGCACATGGATGTGGACTACCACTTCTGCCAAGAGAAGATGGGGAGCGGAGACATCGAGGTGCACTATTGTGCAGCGGCGGAGGACATGCTTGCTGATGTGCTAGTAAAACCATTGGTGTATGCAAGGCACAACAAGTTGTGCAAAGCGATCATGGGTTTGCTCGAGTAGCAAGGGGAGTTTTGAGCAATAAGGGCTTGTGTAATAAGTTTGTAATAAGTTTGCTACTCAGCAATGCTGCTATGTGCACGATTATCATCGCGATATGACTTACATGACTCAACATGCAATACAAGATGATCAATCATAGGATAGAGTCTTGTGCTGATAGTGGCAAGTCACTGAGCGTCAAATATCATTCAAGCGCTCAGAATTGCGCTTGCCTATCACAAGACATGGTGAGTACTTGTCATGTGATAGGCAAGTGTTAGGGACATGATGAAAGTGGGATAACATTCAATGTCGTTTAGAAAATGTAATCATTCCTTATCGCCCCCTCAACTTTGACATGAGTATAGGCCACTACGAACATAGAAAAAGGCATATTCGACGCCATTGAACAATCCCGGACGGAATACGAGAACAGCGACAATCCCCCTACTCCCGACTATCAATCTACTTCCCAAGGCAAACGCTACGATTGACTTTCGTCCCTGTGGGGTAGCAGTGCCAGAAACTGTGACGGTGGATGTGTACGAAGCGATCGTCGATAGGGAGGGCAAGTAGAGATATCTCCTTAGCGTCGATGAGGCAGCAAGTGTGCTGGGTTGAGACGAGCTTCAACATGGCGACGTTGTTTGCCATGTGGAGCGTGTAGACGTCACGTAGCTCCAATCCATGCAGTAGCGTGTGCCTTGGGAAGTAGATGACCGGCCGGGAGTAGGGAGGTTGTCGTCGTTTTCGTATTCCATCCATACTTTTTCAGTGATGGCGTCGTATATGTTCTTTTCTACGTCCGGGGTACGTAGCCTATGGTCCATGATCCCATATATTAGTAAGGGTTGATGCGAATAGACCCCCCCCCCTCTTTCCCCCAACCTGCCGCGCGGATATGCCGTACAAACATTGCCGTCAAATAACAATAGATACCCCCGCTTCCTCATAGTCAGATGATCTAAGGGTACATCGCCGCCAAATGAAGTAATATGAGACGAGCTGAGCGGGAGACATGCTTGGCGTCGGTAGCGCACATGTATGTTGAACATTATCCCTCCGTACATGTCTTTCCCGACAACTGATGATTACGCGGATCGAAGCTTTTTGCTCACCCCGCCTAGCCGCCACACTGTTCCTAGTATGGCACGGAATTAGAGTAACTAAGGCCCACCACGAGGAGGTGGGGGTGAATGCCGACGGGCCATCGAGCGCACCCCCCACCGGGGCTACCTCCAGTGCGCTGTCGGCGGGCGCCCGAGCGTTGCTATCTACTTCATGTTAAGCGGCTACACCAACGACACGCTCCCCCGCTTAAATTGAAATTGAAATTGTTTGCATGTGCCGGGTAAAACCGACTGCTATCTTAGGGCCCTCCCAACTATGTCATGCACGAAGCTTATAAATTAGGGCTAGACCGTGAACCACCTAAATATAGCCTCTCCAAAGGCTTTTTGGGGGGCTAGGATGCGTGTTGTGTCGAGTCTAGTTTTTTTTGAGATGGGTTTGTCACGAGGGTATGTGCGGAGGGTGAGAAGGAAGGTGAGGCTGGTAATGGTGGATGTGTGAGGTGTGTCCGTGCGGCTCATGAATATGGGAAGAATGTCGACTTCGGTACCCGGCCAGTGTTGGTGAATGGCATTGGCGAGGGGGGTATATTTGTCATGAATCATGTGTGCTGTGTGGGAGAGGTTGTGGTTTGTGCAATATCTCCATTCCCCTATTTGAATCTTTTTGCTCGAGGAGTACCGTCGTCGTCCGATCGTGTGGCCGGTGAATCTAGGCTCGAGGAGCCGGATGAAGTCGGGTTTGTGTGCCGGGGGTCTCAGCACCGAGGGGAGTATCTCGGCAGGGCGGATGGCATGGCATGAGGTGAGGGAGTCGGGCGAGAGGCCTTCGTCAGCAACAACTATACGGGTGGGCATGTGGGTGGGGTGAGGGGGATGTCAGTCAAAGGGTGTGTGGATGAGTGTGGGGAATGTGAATGATTTTATGGGTTTGTTACCAAGTCAGCCGTGATGGTCTCCCAACGGCCTGCGTTGTGGCGTTCCAGAAGGGAGAGGAGGAGTTGTAACGCGCTATTGTGGCGGTCATGTCTAAGGCTGGACATAGAGGGGCAGCTACCGGGTATGAGGCCGTTGCTAGTGCATTGACCACACAATGGGCTGCGCAGGGTGGGGTTGTGTGAGATGAAGCAGGTCTTGTGCACTCCGCACATGAATTCTTGCTTGTGTATGAATTGGATATTGGTGAGTGATGCGTATTGTTTATGGAAGGTGAAGTCCGCCCCGTCCGCAGCGACGCGGGCGAGGAGGGCACCGTGTTTGGTGGTTTGTGAGACGGACGTGTGTGTGTGTGTGTGTGTGTGTTGGGTGGAGTACGTGTGTGCATGAGCTTTGAGGTTTGTGCGCGTGTAGGGTAGGAGTTTTCCTTGGGCTTGGGGTATGAGTGTGTATGGCGAGGTCCAGTGGCCTATCGACACGTATGAACCCGTGGTGTAGGTGGTGGCGGCTGGGTGTTCGTCCGCAACTTGCAGGTTATTGAAATTGAAATTGAAATTGTTTACAACATGTACCGTATGCGCCGGTTTTTCACCAAAAGCCGGATGCGTCGGCTGCTGTCTCTGGGCCCTCCCAACTATGCCATACAGGGAACTTACAAGTCAGGGCTAGACCGTTAACCACCTAATCCAACCTCTCCAAGGGTGTTCGGGGGTTTTACTCCCCCCCGGGGAGGGTGCAAGTAGAGGTGAAGGATGTGTGCAGTCAGGGTCGTGCGTGGAGGCAATGTGCGGATGCGTGGCGGGAGGTCGTGCGGGACTTGATGCGGTATATGCGTAGGAGGTGATGCAGCCATTGGACAGTATGCGTATGGAGTTGTGTAAGAATGCGAGATGTGTCGAGGCGTGCTTTCGAGACGAGTTTATCTGGAGGGTCTGTGCGGGCGGTGAGAAGGGAGGTGAGACTCGTGACGGTGGAGGAGTGCGGTGTACCTGTGCGGCTCATGACGATGGGGATGATGTCTACCATTGTGCCTGGCCAATGGTTTCTGATGGCGTTCGCAAGGGGTGTGTATTTGGCACGTATGAGGTCGGCTGTGTGAGTGAGGTTGTTGTCTGTGCAGTACTTCCATTCCCCTATCTGAATCTTTTTTATGGATGCATAACGTCGGCGACCGTTGGAGTGGCCAACGAATCTGGGTTCGAGGATGCGGATGAAGTCAGGTTTGTGTGCTGAGGGACGAAGCAGTGGGGGGAGAATCTCAGGGGGGAGGACGGCGGGGCAGGATGTTAGGGAGTCATGCGAGAGACCTTCATCAGCAGCAACAAGGCGGGTGGGCATGTGGGTGGGGTGAGGAGGGTGGCAGTCGAGTGGGGAGTGGGCAGGGTTGGGGGATTCAAACGATTTTATGGGTTTGTTACCGAAGTCTGCGGTGATGGTCTCCCAGCGTCCTCCGTTGCGGCGTTCCAGTAGGGATAGTAGGAGTTGCAGAGCGCTGTTGTGTCGGTCCTGTCTTAGGCCGGACATAGAGGGGCAGTTACCGGCCATGTGGCCGTTGCTAGTGAATTGGCCACACAGGGGGCAGCGCAGGGTGGGGTTGTGAGTAAGTAGGCGGGTGTTGTGGACGCCCCACATGAATTCTTGTTTGTGTGTGAACTGGATATTTGTGAGGGAGGAGTGTTGTTTGTGGTATGAGAAGTCGGCGCCGTCCTTCGCGGCGCGGGCGAGGAGGGCTCCGTGTTTGGTAGTATCCGAGAGAGGAGTGTGTGTGTGTTTTGTGCTGTATTTGTGTGCGTCGGATTTGAGGTTGGTGTATCTGTAGGGTATGGGTTCGCCTAGGGTTTGAGGGATGAGGGTGTACGGCCATGTCCAGTGGCCTATCGTGACTTCTGAACCTGTGGTGTATATAGTATCTGGTGGCTTGCCATCCGCAACTTGGTTTGCGAGGGTGTCTGCAAGGTCGTTACCGATGGAGTGGTTGTGGGCTTTGATTTTACCGAGGTGTGTGCGGATGCCTGCTGCGCAGCGGGTTGTAAGGGTGTGTGTAATAGATAAGAGGGTGTCGCGGTGAATGTTATGGCGGTAGGCGGAAGGGCAGTTTAAGTAACCTTGAATTAGGCGGAGGGAGCATGCACTGTCTGTGAGGAGGTGGGTGCGGCCAAGTTGGAGGCCTATATCTATGCCTGCTAATTCGGCACGATTTATTGTATGTGAGGGAGGGGTAGAGGTCACCCGGATTTTGATGTTGGTGTCCGAGGCGGGGTGGGTAGCGGCTGCTCCGAGGGGGGAGGAGCTTCCTTTTTTCGAGCCGTCTGTGTATACAAAGTCCTGCCAGTTCCAAGCATGGGTGCCTCTGGTGGGGGGATACGTTAGATGCAAGCGGTCCGGGAGGGGGTATGTGAGGGGATGAGTTGGGTTTGGGGGGCGGTGGTATATACCCGCTAAGTGGGGTGAGTAGGTGTCAAAGAGGTGTGTAGGTGGGGGGGTAATGATGGGGTTGGGGAGGTGAGTGTCGTAGATAGATTCAAGAGTGTTGTGAAGTGCGGTCATGGTAGTGGGTGATGGGAGGGTGGAGAGTGCGAGGGGGTTGGCGACGAGGTATATGTCGACCATCCATCGTGTGCCGAATGGGGTAGGGGTGGGGTTGCCAGTGTGTTGGTCGGGGGGTAGGAAGGTGGTGGCGTCATTGGGGAGGGTGTAAAGGTGGTGGGTGTATGGGGAGTTGATGTATTTGGAGTGGCGGTAGGGTGTGTGTTCCCATCGGGGGAGGATGAGGATGGTTGCGGAGGGTGTGTGGGGGGCTGTGAGGTGTGCGCTGGTGATCGCGTGTTCCATTGCTCGTCTCATGCATTCGTGGTCGTATTCGGGGTTGGCTATGTTGGTGCCGTGCCATGTGTGTGGGGCATTGCTGCCGCTAGATGAGAAGACTATATCTTCGGGGTAGAGGGAGTGGTAGGTGTGGGAGTGAAGTGATTTATTGAGGGGGTCGGAGTAGAGTTCTGTCTGGATGCGGAATGTGTGACGGAGAGCTGTGAGGAGGTCTTCTCTGGTGGCCCATCTATTACGGGTGGTGGTGGCGGGTGTGGGTGAGTGGATTTCTGAGCGGGAACCTAGGCGGGTGAGGAGGTGGTAGACCTCCTCTTCGAACGTATGCTGCGAGAGGTCGGGGCGAAAGAGTTGGTAGAGGTGGCGGACGCGGGGGCCGTTAAGGGTGGTGACCGCGCGGCCGTCGGGAGTGCAGAGTATGGTGGTGTCGTGGAGTGATGGGTGTGCGTGGATAGCGAATTTACCGGTAGGGAGCATGTCGAGGTCGGGGTTGATGGGGTCATGGTTGAATGTGATTAGGGGGTGTGACCACGGAGGGGGTCCGGGTTCTGGCAAAATGGGTGTGGTGGAGGGGACATAGCCGGAGTTAAATGCGGTGAGGGCGGTGGGGCCGGAGGGGGTCTCACTGATGGTGTCGTGGAGTTGTAGGCATGGGGCCCACTGCACTTCGTGGAGGTGGGTGAGGTCGTGTTGTTGGCCGCGAGCACACCACTCGCACTGCCATGTGGCGGGTCCCTGAGCTGGGCGGCATTGGGAGTGTATGGCAAAGTGCGGGCATGTGCAGCAGGTGGAGGAGGGTTCTGTGTGCAGGGGGTCATGACAGATGGAGCATGCGGTGGGGGAGGGGGAGGGGAGGCATACCGATGTGGGAGTGGAGGAGATGAGGCGGAAGCCGTCGTCGAGTTGTAACTGAATGTCCCATTCCGTGAGGTGTTCCGGGGCCCATTCAACCATGTACTGCGTTTGGCCGTATTCTGTGTCCTTGTGTTTGGAAATGATGCGTGTTACGTCGCATGGGGGGTAGTGGTGGTCTGAGGGGGTGAGGTATTCTGTGTCTAAGTGTGTGGTAGGTGCGGTGGGGGTGGGGTGAGTGGTGCGGGAGGTGTAGATGCCGGATGAGAGGGTGGGGGGTGAGCGGGGGAGGTGAGGGGAGAGGAGGGGAATCCATGAGGGGTGTATAGTGGTGGGAGGGGATGCTTGGTTGGTAGTGAGGCTTGTGATGGGGAGGCGGTTGTGGATAGTATCGAGGGGTTCAGTGAGGATTGCGGCGAGGAGGCGGATGGGAACTGAGAGTGGGGTGGTGGACCCCGTGAGTGTGGTGATGGATTTGCATGATTTGAGGATGAAGGAGGATGAGGTGGCTCTGAGGAGGACTTGTGGCCACGAGGTGATGTTACTTTTCCAGAGGGGAGTGAGGCGGGGTAGGAGGGAGGCGTGTGTTTTGCGGGGAGAGAAATCGCAGTAGGCTTGTTTATACGTGTGAGGGTCGGTGATGTGTGTGGCTTTGTCCCGGAGTGAGGCGAGAAGGGCGTTGTCTTGAGTGGTGAAGTGGGCGCGGATTGTGGAGGCGATAGGGTTGGTGAGGGAGAGTGGAGGGATGTTGTGGAATAGGGTGCCCGCATCGCGTTGGGCTCTGACTAAGCACTTTAGTGTAGGTGGGGTGTAACAGGTTGACATGATGGATTCCGAGGGCCAGTGGGAGTACGTGGTGGATAGGGTGCGTATGTGTGCGCGGGCCATGTGGCCTCTGTAGCCTGAGTTGTTCATGATTTTATGTAGGTGGCAAACTGTGAGTTGTGCGGCGTGGGCTTTGAGGGAGGGGAGGCCGTATCCTAGGTCTGAGGTAGGGCGGTGAAGGGCGGTGCGGGGAAGGTTACGTACCGAGGAGACGGCGGAGCGGAGTGCGCGGCAGATTTGTCCTTCGAGAGTGTCGAGTTGGGAGTCGGTGAAGAGGCCGAGCTGGAGGGTGAAATGCTTTCCGATGAGGAGTCCACGGATGACCCTGATTCTGCGGGATTGTGTTAGTGGGGAGGTGGAAAGGGTGGTGATGAGGGATGCAGTGGTACGTTTGAGTTCTTGCCAATGTTTGGTGAAGTTGAGGGAGGTGTTCAGTTCTACCCCTAGGACGCGGTATGTGTCCTTGGGGCCAATGGAGGGGATGGGGGCCGGGGTGGAGTTTAGGGTGATGAACTGAGTTTGCAGGCGGGATGCGAGGAGGGTAGTGTTGGCGAGGGTGAGGGCGTTGCCTGTGCGCCAGAGCGCGCCGGTGATGCAGCATTTGCGGATGTTGACGGTCATGCCCGTGTAGGCGCTGAAGAGGGAGAGTTTTCTGAGCTGGATGGTCATGTTGGGGGTCGAGCCCGTGGCGAGGCTGAGGTCGTCGGCGAAGCCGTGTCCTGGGTATGTGGCTGTGGGTTCTGTGGGGTCGACGTTAGTAGCGGGGGGGCCTGGGCGGTATCCCCGGCTTCCCACCGTGAGCCAGCGAAGAAAGGGTTCAAGGAAGAGGGTGAATAGAAAGGGGGAGAGGGTGTCGCCCTGGAGGGTTCCGCGATTAATGTCTATAGAAGGGGTGGGGCCATGTGGTGTAATATAGTCTGTGGTCGAGACCCCGTAGAGGTGTTCGCATGTGTCGACAAAGGTGGGGGGCATACCGAGTTGGCGCATGTGTTTGAACATGATACGGTGGTCCGCGGCGTTGAAGGCGCCTTTGAAATCTGCGTACATGACGTAGATGTCTTTGTTGTGGAGTTTCGCGTCCTCCATTGTCATAATGAGGGAGGAGAGGGCGTCGTGGAGGTAGTTCGTGTGGGGTGGCGCGGCCGAGTTCGGAGGCGAAGTGAGAGTGTACAGCGTCAATGACGGCGGAGGGGGAGGTTGCGGTGGTTTTATCGGGCCTAGCGATGCGGTGGAGGGTGGAGGCGGCGCCGGCGGGGGGTAGGAGGCCGCTTTTAATTTTCAATCTGCGGTGGGAGAGTTTTGGGCAGGCGTCGTAGGCCTCATTGGCTCGGGTTTTTATTTTCTTTAGCTTATCCGTGGTGGTGGTGTGAAGGAGCTGGCGTATACGTGCCTGGCACTGTTGTTTGATGGTGGCAGGGGAGAGGTAGTCAGGAGTGTTTAAGAGTTTCTGGGCGAAGGGGAGGGGGCCATTGAGTGTAGTAAATTGTGAGGCGAGGGTGTCGAGGGAGTCGGGGGAGGCTGATGTGCACGACGTATTAAGAATTTCTGCGTGGAGGGTAGCCGTTTGGTTGATAAGGTCGGGGGTGCTGAGTTGGTACGCTTTTATGTGTGCTGGTGTTAGGGGGAGTCGAAAGTGTAGTTTGCGCGTCGTGTGAGGAGTGTGGGGGTGGGTATGGGGAGGGGGGGGTGTGCCATTAGGGTGAAGGGGGCGGGAATGACGAGGTGGATTGCAGAGTGGTCGGTAAAGTGGGAGGGGGAAGAGAATATCGAGCAGGAGGAGGGTGGGAGGGTGATAGACGAGGGAGGTGTGGTGAGCCAGTGGTCGAGGCAGCCCGTGCTGCGGGGGAAGGTAGGGATGGGGTCGTGTAGGGGGTGGAGGTGGGATTTGAGTAGTGAGGTAAGGGCGGGGTGTCCTGTACCTGTGGCGGTGGTGGATTGGAAGTCTCCTCCCCAGAGGATGCGGTGGTGCGGGTGGTCGTCCGCCAGGCGGAGGCCCCAGGCAGCGACTTCTGCGTAGAGGCGGGTTAGAGGGGTGGTGTGGAGCTGTGGCATATAGGTACCTATAAGGAGGTAGGGGGTGCCTGAGTGGGGGACGATTTTTAGTCCGGTGATGTGGGGGGCGAGGTGGGGGGGCGGGGTTAGGACAGTGGCAAACTGGAATGAGGTACGGCGGACCGCGAAGAGAACGCCTGCGTTGGGTAGATGCACAGTTGAGTAACAGGGACGGGAGCTTTTGAGGTGGTATTGGGGTAGAGCTATGCGCCAGCGGGACTTGTGAGTGGCGTGGTTGGTTTCGGTGAGGATGAAAACGTCCGGTTGGTGGGAGGTGGAGAGGTGTTCAACATCCATAATGGAGGTGTGGAGACCGCGGGTGTTGAGGGTGATGAAGTGCAATGGTTGGGGTGTGTGGTGGGGGAGGATGGGGAGGGGGTGGTGTGGGGGTGGTCGGCGGGAGGGCGTTTGATGGGTTGAGGTGGGGGGAGAGGGAGAGGAGGGGATGGGGGAATGAGAGGAGTGGGTGGGGGCCGAGGGGGGGGGGAAGGGGTGGGGGGGTGGAGGGCGTGGAGAAGGTGGTTGCGGCCCTGTGGGAGAGGGGTGGAGCGGAAGGTGTGGTTCCATAGGAGAGTGTGTAGCCTGGCGCACAATATGGACGAGGACGACGCCCCGGCCGCAACAGCTCCCCACACCTCACCGCCTCCCATCTCCGCGTTTGTCGCTGCTGGCCGCGGATCACACAGCGGTCGAGGCCACCCTCCACGTGTCCCTCGCGGTGGTCGCGTACTGCCCACCAAGTGTTCCGCTTGCGGCAGCCCGGACCACATCTTGTCCTCTTGCAATGCCCCGGATGACGCCCTCTTGCGGTGGACGCTCGCGAAGCGCAAAATGATCATTCAGAAGTACGGCACCCCTGCTGGTGGCTCTCACTCTGCGCACGCCGCTGTGCTGAGCGACGTCCCCGCCGATGACTTTGACAGTTTGCCTACCCTCGAGGAATGCACGGATGATTACGATGACACCGAGGTGAGTGTGCCTTTCAGCTCCGTAGCCTTCTCCTCCTCCCTCACCCCCGGTCGTAACCTCTCACAGTATTGGGTAGTCGATTCCGCCTGCTCGATCAACCTCACCGCGTTTAAAGGCGACTTCGTACGATTCACACCCCCCTCCACTCCCTCGCGCGTTGGCGGGGTTGGTGTTGACGTCAAGGGCAGTGGCTCCGTCCGAATTTCAGTCCGCCTTGACACAGGCGTACTTATTCATCGCATTGTCCATGCGTTGTACACCCCTGACTTGTCCTCTCGCTCTGCTCAACGCATCGGCCGGTTACTTAGTGTCAGCTGGATGCAGACCCACAGCGGTTGTGAATTCATCTTCCCCTCTAACCCTGACACTGGTTTACTTGTGGTACCCACATGAATGGGTGTGCTAGAGCCCTCCGGAAACGGCCTCTACCTCCTCCCCCACAAGCCAGAGCCCCCCCCCAGTACCTCCACGATGAGAGTGAATTCTCCCTCCCCTAGTGTTGCCCTTGCTGCCCAGTGCGACCCTACACTGTGGCACCGTCGGTTTGGACACCTGAACATGCAAAGCCTGCGGGCCCAGCACACGCACGGTGTCCCGACTAGCCCTGCATTAACCAGCTCTGTAACCGATGTCTCTTGCGACTCATGCTTGTTACACAAGGCCACAGCTGCACCGCGCAACACCAGTGCATGCGCGAAACCTTCTCGTCCCCTCCTCAACCTCTCCTCTGACCTGTGGGGACCGGTCAACGTCCCCTCCCCACATGGCCTCCGCTACTGCTTGCTCGTCATTGACCACCACACCCATTACATGTGGGTGCGGTTCCTCAAGTCAAAAGACGATGCGTGCTCGGAGTTGGAAAACATCCTCCTCGACATCAAGCACATGCATGCACGTTACCACTCCCAATCGGGTGCGTTTGCCCCAATCATAAAATTTGACTCGGACTCTGTCTTTGAGGCTGCAACGACCCGCCAGATGTGCGCACAGCTCGGCGTTGGGGTCCAGTTCTCTGCCCCATACGCCCACCACATGCTCGGCAAAGCCGAACGTCCTTGGCGCACTATCCGGGACAATGCGTCAGCGATGCTCCACAGTATGGCCGTTCCCAATTCCATGTGGTCATGCGCTGTCAACACAGTTGTGTACCTCCGCAACCGCACGTACAGTCGCTCAGTCGGCCCCACCGGTGGCATCCCACTTACCCTCCTCACGTCGTCTGTGCCTGACGCCTCCAAGTTTCGCGTCTTCGGGTGCACCGTCTTCGCCAAGGTGCCTGACAAACTGCGTCGAAAACTCAGTGAAAAGGCGTTTCGTGGCGTCATGGTCGGCTACCCCAATGACGCACCCGGGTACCGCGTTTACAACCCGAAAACCCGCCGAATCACCACTTCCGTCCATGTTGTCTTTCAGGAAGACACCCCGGGCTTCGGCGCACAACTCTCCGTCGACTCCACCATCACCAACCCTTCGGATGACGCACCGGCCACCTCACTCCAATCCCACCCCATCGACATACCATTGCCAGACCCCATGCCCCCTCATGCCGCCCCTCGCCAAACTCGGCTCCGTTCTCATCCCCTACGCTACGGCGAAATGGTTGCCCACGTGGCCGACTTCCCCCCGACCCTCGTGACGGCGTGTTGTGACCCTGAACAGGGCAAAGCCAAAGAGGACATCTTCACACGCCCTCACGTTCCCAACCTTATCACTGGTCCCCCTCACACACCTGCCGGCACATCGCCTACTGCCGTCGCCCTCCTGTCCGCCCGGGAGTGTGTGGAGCCGAAATCGTACCGAGCTGCCTTGGACAGCGCCCAGGCCCCTCAGTGGCAAGCCGCTATGCAGCATGAGTACTCATCCCTCATAGACAACGGCACTTGGGAACTCATTGACCTTCCCCCGGGTCGCATGGTAGTTAACAGCATGTGGATCTACAAAGTTAAGTCTGACACCGCCGGTGACGTCTCCCGCTTCAAAGCGCGGTTCGTCGCCAAAGGGTGCAGCCAACGCGCTGGACTAGATTACACTGAGACATTCTCTCCTGTCATCCGCATGGCCAGCCTGCGTCTCTTCCTGACCATCGCAGCCGCCCGTGACCTTGAGCTTTGCCAACTTGACATCGACACTGCGTTTCTCTACGCACCCATTAAGGAAGACGTGTACATCCGCCAGCCCCTCGGCTTCAACGATGGCACGTCCAAAGTGTGTCACCTCAGGCGCTGCCTTTACGGACTTAAGCAGCCCCCCCGCGAGTTCAACATGCTCCTCCGTGCATGGCTCGTCGACAATGGGTGGCAACAGTGCGTTTCTGACCCTTGCATCTACATCTTCCGCACCGGCCACGTCTTCGCCATGATCGCGCTGTACGTCGATGACATTCCTGCGGCATGCAATGATACCGCATGGCTTGCGTCGTTCAAGGCCAAGCTCGGAGAACGGTTCAAGATCAAGGACCTCGGCGACCTCTCCCAATTACTCGGCATGCACATCACCCGTGACCGCTCGGCACGCACCGTCTCCTTGGACCAATCCAAGTACTTGCGCGATATCCTCGCCAAGTACAACATGACCGACGCTCGACCGTCGTCCCTTCCCATGGACCCTGGCTTCCTCGCCGGCCTCGCGCACATGTCCTCGCCCCATCTCACCGGCGTGGCCAAGGATGTTTACCCAAGCCTCTTGGGCAGTCTCCAGTACGCGGCCGTCTGCACGCGCCCCGATGTCTCCACGGCGTTGAGCATCCTCGGCTCAGCCCAAGCTTCCCCCACGGAAGCCCACCTTCAGGCCCTGAAGAAGGTCCTTCGATACCTCCATGGCACCATCGACATGCGCCTGACGTTGGGGGGGGGGCACGGACCACAGTCTCCAACTCACAGGCTTTGCCGACGCTGATTGGGCCAACGACAGCAGCACACGCAAGTCTCGCTCCGGCTATCTGTTCACCCTCGGACGCGGGCCAGTAAGTTACAAGTCCAAACAACAGACTTGTGTGGCTCAATCCACGTGTGAAGCCGAGTACTACTCTGCGGCCGACGCCACCAAGGAGGGACTCCACCTCCGACAACTCCTGGGGGAGATCTTTAACGCCCCCATCACCGAAACCACCACCATCTGGGAGGACAACCAAAGCGCCATCGCGTACTCCCAGAACGCCTTGGTCAGCGAGAAGACCAAACACATCGGTCTGAAATGGCACTTCCTCAAGGACCATGTGGAGCAGGGAACCATCAAGTTGAGGTACCTCCCCACTGACCAGATGGTGGCTGATATGTTCACCAAGCCCCTCCCAGGACCAGCACTCACAAGACACCGAAGTGCAATCCTTGGAGGACAAGACCCAATGCAACGCTTCATCCCGTAGCTACCTTCAGAGGGAGTGTTGTAAGTAATACCTTCTAGTTATTAGTTGCAGATAGCTACTGTAAGCTATTCTAGATATGATTAGTACATGTCTAGATCGGACATACCGATAACCTGTTTGTACTGGTACAGAGCTGTCGCTAGGCTTCTGCTCCAACACTTCTGATGTCCCGACACCACGCCTCGGGCTGGTTGTCTCTGTGACTGTCCCTTTGCGTGATTGTGACTGTAACTACGTATGCGTTAGTTACCTTCCTTACTGATCGTGTGTGCACGGTTTAACAAGCGTCCAGCAGTGAGGTGCCTTGGTTGAACGGGGGTGGGGGTCGGTTGTTTAGGAAGGAAATAGTAACGCCCTCCCGGATCCACCGTAAGACTTGTCCGCTCGCGCCGATATCTTTCCAGGCTTGCCAGTTTCGCCGCACGCGATGACGCATGTAGTTTGAATCTGGTGTGCAGGAATCGGCGCGGCGGGTCACCCCGTCATTCGTCCTTGTCGGCCTCGGTCTTCTTGTGTGCCTTGTCGGTAGGGGGGAGGGGGCGGCCGCTCGTGCGGTCCTTGGGCTTGGCCTTGGTTTTGTCCGGCTTGTCCGGCTTATCGTTCGGCCTCTCCGGTTTGTCTGGTCTAGGCTTGTCGGCCTTGAACTGGGCAGCTGCTTGCGCTTTTGCAGCTGCTGTGATGCTGACTTAGAGTCGTTTGTCCTCCAGGGTTGCCAGGAGTCCGTCGACGACGTTGCCTCCACGGTCGGAGGCGATTGTGTCGAAGCACCGTGAGTAGACGAGACGCTCCGCGACGCGTTCTTCTCCGTTGAGAATCTTCTTGGCCTTGAAGCGTCTGATGTAGGTGAGTCGCGCTTCCCCCGCTGAGGCGACTGCTTGATTAGTACGTAGCGCTGCGTCGACGAGGGAGTAGGCGTAGGTTGTTTCGTCGGGGGTAGAGGTGACCGAGCGAAGCGTTTCCATAGCAGTTTCGAGTGCCGCGTTAGCGGCGGCCGTAAACACACCATAGCACAGTAGGTGTCGATACTCGTCGCGGGAAGAAATTCTCGCGTTGTCCGTAAAAAATTTGTCGGCCTCGTCGTGTCGAGGGTTCCACAGGCACGGAACTGTTGTGCCAGATGGGGGTAGGCAGTCCGCGAACGTACGGGACGCGAATTCTGACCACTCTCTAGGGTCGATGTACTCTAGAGGGGTGTTTTTACTGTCAGCTGGTAGAGCGTCGAGCTCGAGTCGTCCACCCGCAGCGCTGTCGGAGTCGGCTATGGGGATGGCTGAAGTAGTTGGTTTTGTTGACGCGGTTGCGACAGATAGAGTTGCGACCTGGGCTGCTAACTGTTGAACAATCTGTGTTAGCAATTGCAGCTGGTCTGGCTGCTGTTCCGGCGCGTCACCGGGCGCAGCGTAGAGGTCAGTAGGCAATACCAGGCGGTCTGCCATTTGGACTGAAGGAGTGTGTTTTCGTGCGTCGTGCAGGAGACTCAAGTGATCAACACCTTGCGTGGCTAGCAAGAGCCACGATGCCGTTTGCGTGAGCGATAGCTCTCGCAAAAAGCAGAAGGTGGACACACAATCGCTGCTGGTGTGTTATATAGGGTGCGGACATTTTACTGTCCGTGCGCGCGTGGGCGCTTGAACCGTTAGGGAGATGTAGCGTCGGAGGTAACGCATGTAACGGAGGTAACGCCGGTTACTTCGTAATTTAGCCCTATAATTCAAACCTCTATATTACTAATATGACCAAAAAATGGGCGCTCTTGCCTCCGCGCCTGAATTTTACCCGCTCATATCCCCGGTTTTTCTCTGTCTGGTACCCGGGTACCCGTCAAGTACCCGGGTACCCGGCATGCGTCCGTACCCTCCCCCCTCTGATTGCGCGTCCACCGAGCAGACTTTGTTGAAACATGGGCCTCAGCTCTCACTCGTCCCCCCCCGCAAGGGTCTCGTCTATCAAGGTAGTGGGTGTCAAAGAGGGGGAGGGGGCCAAGTCACCGTAGCCGGATCCGTCGGGCCGCGGGTGCACGGAAATTAGTCAAAAACCCTCCGGACGGGGTTTACCGGCGGCGTCGACCCGGAGGGTCGTCGTCGCCAGATCTTGTCGCTCCTTCCGTCGCGACTAGCCTACTTGCCGCCCAAGTTTACTCTTCCCCCGGGGAGTAACTTTTCGCACCCGGGAGATGTAACTTTTTCAGCCCGGGAGATGTAACTTTTCGGCGTAGCGGCTCGCTAGTGAGCGCCCTCCCATGGTGCTGCTCCCCAACCTGCTCGACGCCGGGTACGAACATTAATTTAATATCCAAAAAGCCCTCCGTACATGGCTTTCCGGCGGCGGCTGATCCTAAGGATCGCCGCCGCCTCACGTAGCCGCTCCTCCGCCTGCGACCGTCCACCGGCATGTGCCATGTCTTGCCTCACCCCCCGGAAAGTTTTGACTAGCACATGGCTGGTCGACGGCTAGCGAGCGCCCTTTTCTAGCGCTACTTCCCGGCTGGCCACCACCAGCTCCAACACCCGCCTCCCTCCGTTGATCCGGCCGTACCCTCCTCGCCATCAAACGCTCATGTACTACAAGCCCCACCCCCTCGAAGGAGGACTGTATTCAATAGTATCTGACCGCGAAAAACATATCGGACGGGCCTAGCGGGAGATGTTGGTGCCGGTATTGCACAAATAATATTTTTTCCAAAAGCCCTTTGAACATGGCTTTCCCGACAGCTGCTGATCCCGCGGATCGAGCTGTCGGCCCTCTTAGCCCCCTACCGTGCCAACCTTGGCACGGCTACGGGGTTTCCAGCGCCCACCATGGGGAGGTGAGGGGATGCCGACGGGCATGCGAGCGCACCCCCCTCCGGGGCTGCCGCCGCTGCGCCGACGTGGGCGCCACACGTCGGGAATTGGGTTTGTAAATCAGTAAGAATGAAGAATTAGTTGACATGCATCGACAAACCCCGCCCAAATTGCCTGAGGAGATGAGCCGAATTCGACGGGTGCAGCTTAGCACTGCGGCTCAGCTTTGTTGGAATCTTGCGGAAATTAGAATAAATGACCGAAAATAATATATGTGTGGGTATTTAAACTCAGTAGGTGCCTTCGACGCGCATTGAAAAGGCGCGTCCAAATATACATGTTTTAAACAGTTTTAATCTTATTTGAGAAAGTTATGACCCTTTGAACATTATGTCCGAACGCAGCTTGCCCTTGGGTGGAGCGCATATCGGTGGCAAGTCTAAATACTCTATTTCGTGCGTTTCCCCCACAGCGGCCTGCCCAACACCTCCTCCCTCCGTCGCCTATGCATCATATTAGCGCGACCGTCGCACAAGCATTCATATTGCGGCGTTGTGCGCCCGTTACTCTTTTCGTCTAATAATTGGCACGGCGATTGTTTGAAAGAGCCTGCCGTACGGGTGCGCGAGCGCAATAACCCCAAGTACACAAGCCCGGTAGTGCTCAAATCCACCCCCCATATCTATCGGCGGAATCATTCTTGGGCGCCAAAGCATTGCCTTGGATATCAAGAGATGTGTCAACAAAGTCGATGCATGGTTATATTTTTTACTAGCGAAGGTGCAAAAACTTTTCCGGATTGTTGTGGAGCACTTTATTTTAGGTCACCCCCTCCCCTCAGTTTTGCCGCCCCCCTTCCCCCTCCTCCCCCCTCCCCCCTCCCCCGTCTCCCGCACCCCAATGAAAATGAAACTGATTTGCAACATGTACCGCTATCGACGCGCACGGGAATGCTAAAGCTCGCCGACGCATGCGAGCGTAAGTAATACATGTTGTGTTGACAATGCGCCGCTCGCGTACAATCGTTGATACTCGGCGCGCGGCGGTAACACTGCGCTCACGCATTAATTCTACTATCACGGAGAAGGACAGCGCATGCGGAAGAGACAATGGCACAGTTTCAGCCTACGGGGCTCGTCGTTTATCCGCGGGTGGTGCGTGCGTGTGCGATGGCGGCATTGGTACTAGTCCCCGGCGTAGCCGGTAAAGTTAAAAAGTAGCCAAATCGGTACTTTGGGTATGCTGTTGGCCACGTAGCTCGTTGACGATGGTGTTTGGAATGCTTGGGTCATATGCTTGGGCTACCACTCATCACAACCACAACCGCCCCACGCGTGGTACACGTCGGGAATATGCCTTGTAAATAAGTGAAAAGAGTGAAGAATGGTGACACATATATCACAAACCCGCACAAATTGTCTCATAACGTGAGCCCAATTCGAGGGGTGTTGCTTGGCACTGCAGGTGAACCTTGACGGAAATATTGTAGAAAATACTACAACAATTTGTTGAATAGCGATGTTTGAGGTTTGGACCCCGTGAGTAGGTGCGCTTTAAGCGCATTGATAAGGCACCGCGTCCAACGGTAGCCTAGTCAAAATGTCTGAAACACATATGAGTACCAATTATGACAGTGTAAACATCACGGTCTAACGCATCTTGCCCTTGGGTTGTGCAAATATCGGTGGTAATTCTACAGACGCAATTTCGTGCGTTTCCCCCACAACGGCTTGCCCAACACGTTCCCCCTCTCTGACTTATGCATCTCATTTATGTGGCGGTTAGCCTATGAAAGCTAAACGCTAGCACAAATCTGTTCTAGTCTGTCTAGTTCTGTTGTTGCAAGATGGCAAAAAAGATGTTGTCGAGAGGAAGTGGTGAAAGATGTTTCACTGTTGTACTTAGGCAGTAGATGTTGTAAGTGAACAAAGGAATTGTTAAAAGGTTCTGTCACCTCCCTCTACTGCACTCGGCTTAAATAGGTTTCAGCCCATACTAATCACGCCTGCAAGCTACGCTTACGTGTCAGGCGTTAGGGCTGTCTAACCGTCGTCATCCGCCTCGAGACGCGGCCTGCCTAGCATTGGGTTTCACGACGCGGCTCCTTCTGCATCGAAGAGCTCGCTTTGGCGCGTCATCTGGCTGGTTAGATTAATTATGCATATATGTACGTACCGGGAGGTACTGGTCGTACTGTAGCATCAGCACCATTATAAAATTGCAGTAGCGACGTACCCACGAGTATACGTCCGTCATGTGGAAAAGCACGATTTGGTATCCGTAACGAGTACCTGTACAATGTCCTGCAATGTATTATTGCAGGACTGTACTCGTCACATTTACTCAACAATCACACATAAGCAATAACTCATTTTGCGGCGCTTTGAGCCTGTTGCTTCTTTCATCATTCCGGCACGGCGACTGTTTGAAAGAGCGTGCGTGTCACGCGGGTGCGGGCGCGAAAATCTCACGTACACATGCCTGATTGTGCTCGGATTCGCATCCCGCATATTTGTCGGCGCCTATAGCGCTGAAGCATTGCCTTGGTGCCATAGCATTGCCCATGAGCTCATGTGATTTGCCAATAAAACATGTTCATGACTACATTTTCATATGCGAAGATTCGCACAAAATCTCGCCGGTACTTTAGTGGAACAGTGTAGTATAAGAAAGCAAAAACCAATTATGAGGGTTGGATACGAGTGATTTCGGGTTCGGTTCGCGGTGCTTAGGCTCTCTTTTTCGCTTCACACGAGTCTAGTTTCAAGGTTCCGCCCGATTGCTATTCGATGGCAGCGCACCGTGTGATGGGCTCTACCGCGTAGCGTGCCTCACATGTTCGGAAGTGCCCACGGTAAAATGAGGCTCCCTCACAGTCTCGTAGGCCTGATTCCTTGTCGACGGTATCGAATACCTCTATGTCGGGTGAGCGCTTGACAATTGCTTATTATGCTTATGGACCACAACACTCGGTGGACAACACTCTTGGTATGTCCACGTCCTTGAAGAGTTCATGCTTGAAGCGGAGGCTACTAATTAACTAAGGGTCGGGACTTACGGTTGGATGAGGTCCGCCGTATTTGGTCGGGAACTTCTCGAGATCAACATGGGGATATGGTGTGGCTAGACTTTAGGGCTCCACACTGTCACCTTGTTGTTGATGTGACGGTCACAAGTGCTCGCACGAACAATAGAATAAAATGTTGATGTATTCCTCCAATAGGCTCTCGCCTCCCACTCCCGGGCAGTCTTGCGTTGGGATCTCAGCATGGCAAGCTCGATATGGATCTCCGCACTTCGGCTTAACTTGGGATGCCTTCGGTTCAATCGGTCCATGGCTACTACCCCTTCGCTATAGAGGATGGTGGCCGGTTGGCGTATGTGACGGCCGAGTTGGTTACTAGCCATGCTATTTTGGTGATAGTTCGTCGCTTCATTGGCATGGGTGTTGTGGACTCTCGTTCATTGCGTCATGAGAGTTATTTCCGGAGTCAATATGTCGTTTGTCGATCTGCTTGTGCTAATGAAATGAAAATGTTTACAACACGTACCGGGTAAAACCGGGTGCTGTCTTTGGGCCCTCCATGCTTGTGCCTATTATAGGACTCATTTGGCATGGGCTAGACCGTGCACGATTGATCCCAACCTTTCCATTGGTAGTAGCGATACCGTCTAAAACATACACGTAACCAGGTATTTATAATTTTTTGATCTATACGTATTTTTTGGATACAATATGAAATATGAAATGTCGCTAATCTCCACGAAGCGCGGCCTGCTCCAGCCGCTGTAGGGACGTTGTTCAGCTAGGCCGGTCAGTTGGTGCGGGTCGAGTCGGACTTGCCTTACCTCTGCTCCTTTGCGACTCCGGTCGTGCCGGAGCGGGTTTCTCCGGCGGCGGGTGATTCTAAGGACCGCCGCCGCCAGACCGTGCCGCTCCTCCGGCTGCGACCCAACTCCGTCCTGCGAAGCTTCGGGCCTCGCCCCCATGGGAGACTTACAACTCTCAAGGTTGGCGACTGCTAGCGAGCGCCGTGCCCTAGCGCTGCTTCCCACATGCCCGCCGCGAGCTCCAACACCCTCGTCCCACCGCTAATCCGTCCGTACCCTTCGCCAAAAAACATTCCGCATACATCATTCCCGTCGGGACGGGAGAGTATGTGCGAGTATTTAGTCGCTAAAAAAAACATATCGGACTAGCCGAGCGGGAGATCCTTGTGTTGGTGTACGAATATTATGCTTTTCCAAAACCCTCCGTACATGGCTTCCCGACATTTGCTGATACCGAGGAACGCAATTGTCGGTACCTCGTTTAGCCCCCTACCGTGCCAAGCATGGCACGGCTACGGGGTTACCAACGCCCACCGCGTGGAGGTAGAGGTAGGTGCCGACGGGCATGCGAGCGCACCCCCTCCGGGGCCGCCGCCGCTGCGCCGCCGGCGGGCGCCACTTGTGCTAATGTGTTCCTTTTCGACGGTTTTGGGGGGATGTGCGGCGAGAATTCATGCAACGTCTTTATGTTGCTTGTCATGGTATTTTTAGTTCCTATCTTCGCGATGCTTTACAAGAGGGCAGTGCCGATGCTGTGGCATGTCTCCCTGCTCCTCGGGCTTAGGCCTGTGGGTTTTTCCCTTCTTTTTTCTTTTTCAATTGGAAGTTTCCACTGCTTTATCTTGTAAGGAAATTTTCTTCATAATACGAGTGCTGTTACAGGGATCGCTTAAGCTGTACCCGTAAGGTCTTGGTATCAAAACCGACAACCAGCGAGCAGTTCGGTCGATTGGTCGACAGCCAGTCGCTACGACAACATATTTCATCGACATCGGCAATACCGGGGCGGGTATCAGTACTGGCAAGACAGATGTCAGTTGATGAGCTTGAGGTTCGTTTTGAACTTCTGCTCTCAGTCGTGCTTGAAATGCGCCGCCTGTAGAGAGTGCAGGTGCGAGCTTACCTGCCAGTCCCATATAACGGGGGCGCAAAGAAATACAAATAATAAAGATGTCAATTCGTGAGGTGACGTTTCGACGATTCGAGTTTCGACGTTCTACGATACATCCTCGCATATTTATCTGTTAGTACCTAAACCAGTATGTATCAGCGCGAATCAGTCTTCTGACGGTTCGGACAATTACTGCCCACCCCACCTGTACTCGCAGTGTTACTTACGACTTTACGACTGATCGCGTCTCCCGGCCCCTCTGCCCAAGACGGTTCTGAACAGCAGAACAGAGCAATCCGCCAGCCTCCTTCAAACAGGTGTCCGCCACCAAGCAGATATCCCCATGCAAGCGTAGGATATCTCACAGTGCATCGAAATTCAGTATAGTATTGCACACCCACCGCAAAGCCAACCGAGACAGCAGGCGAATAAGAGTTGGGGCGTCGTAAATAAGACAAATTACCATAGTGTACATATTCGAAGCGGCGGAACCGTGCAAGCAAGCCGTCCTCCCGGCGGGCCGACCCCAGCAACACGCAGGGCGTAAGAAGGGGTAGTGGAAAAAGACAGAAATATATTAGGCACGGTGTTGTCAGCCCTAGCAAGCAGTTGCAATGCTGCCGAGTCGGGCCGTATTGGTAACGCTGGTGGTGTTGCTGCTTTCCGAGGGCGTGAGCGGGCGGGTTTTACAGAGATCCGGCTCCCGCCCGGCCGCATCTGTGTCCACCGAGTCACGTACCTCAGACGACAATTCGGACGCCGACAGCTCCGCCACTGACGCCTTTGAGGACCATCACGTTTTTTTTTCGGGTCTTGTCAAGCGCAAGGAACCGCTGGAGACACTTATGGACAAAGTGCTATTCCGCAACCGGTACTTGTCGGCGCTTGACAAGGTTGGCGAGCTCATGGGCATTACCTTGGTTGACCGCGTCCACATCATGGATACTATCAATGAACGTGGCCACGTTCGGGTACCTACTAGGATCGATTTAGAACATCCATACGAGGCCGGTGTCATGTACAGCGTGATGAAGCACAACACGGAGCTACTACAAGGTTCGTTCGTGGATGAGATAGGACTTGTCCGTTTTGAGGACTTCCGAGTGAGCAACGCTTTGAAGGCCTCTCTACGGGGTTGAGAGCATATAGAGGCGCCTGCGGGTAGAGAGGTGAATTTCATCGGCTTGTGGATGACTCTGGCGAGATTATGTTAGCACATAGAATCGAGAGGAAATATAATAATGAAGCCTGTTGCTAGTTGCCGTCGTGTAAGTGGCTGCGCTCCGGCAGACACGCACATGTGACGATGGGCTGTACACGGACAAACTAGCAAAATCTCCCCAGTGCGTCTTGCACCGGAATCTATCCAATTTCGCATCTGCATATTCTCGCAGTGTTTGAACGCTCTACATTGCTGGTCGTGTCGTGACAGGCATCGAAAGACTCCCCATGAGACACTCTTCACCACTTCCTGCACATGGAACTGCTGCAGGGCATACGCACCGCCTTACACATTAGGCCATACGGTGGGATACCAACAAATTCAGCGTGTAAAAGGTGGTGGACAGGCGTGCGGCTGCTTGTCCGTGGCTTTAAAAAAAGGAAGCAAGGTACCTCCGTCTTCAGGTAGCATGATTTAATATCGACAATCGTTTCTATATCAAATCAAGGACCTCATTTGTTGAGACAGCCATTCAAAAAGTGGAATCTTGTTTGGCTAATGTTGAGGTAGACAGAATGCAGCCAATTCGCAATTGAAGCCCCGGCTGCCAATCACAGAAGGCTATATCTTTGCTTGTTGCCGCGCTGTTGATCATTACAGCTCGACAGTATTTACAAATGCTAATCTGTACAGATTAGAAAAATCAAAAAGCGGTTTTTATAGAAAAATGGGGGCATCGCACAGAGTACAATCCACATACTGATACCGACAAGTTTATTCGCCGTTGAGCACGATAGCTACGAACTCCAGAAGATGACTAAACAGTAGCGGAGGGGGGGTGAGCTGGCGCGGCAGAGGAGGCGACTCCCCAAACGGACAACTGCTGTGTCCTGCTGCTGTGGAATCCAGTCACTGCAGACGAGCAGGTGGGGCAACGCCCTGCAGCGGAGGCAAGAGCCAGGGTGCAGTGACTACAAGTGACGCGATGCCCGCATGGACGCAGCTCCATGTCTCGCGTACCACTCATGCAAAGTAGGCATGTGGTACTCGGATCAGACAAGATATCATGAGCGACACGCGACATGCTTTCCATCGTATCTTGATTGGCCGCAAGCGTGCTGCACTGCTGTAAACCGTCCACCTGGAAGGCAGCTGTCTCGTGCCGATCGCGAGGCTGGTCTCCACTGGAGGCTCCTTGCGCCTCAGCACTGACGGCGTGACACGGAGCAGTCGACGGAGGGGGGAAAGCCCGTCCCACCATCGGTGAGAACAGGTTCAGCCCCTTCAGTGCAGAAAAAGGGTTGTCGTGGTCTGGCACGGTTGCGCTGAAAGTTGTTCGGAGTTCAGAGGGGTGTCGAAGGGCGGGTTCAATGTTCGCAGATCTTGTGGGTATCATGCCAGGCTGCGCTTGAGATTTTTGTGTGAACCCGGTCATTTCGCTCGCGCTGTCTCTCGGCCGAGTGGAGGCAACATTCTGCGGTTCCAGGGCGGTCTGACACACAGAAATGCAGGCACAAGGTGGTTGACATCAGTGGAGGGAACCGTATGGTGTCAATTCGTTTGACGAACGGCAAAAATGAACAGTGGCGGCGCATACTTGGTGGAGGTCTCGGAGAAGAGGCAGCACATCGGCCACTGTGCTTCGGTGAATTGGGTTGGACCTCAGGCATGAGCACACTGCATCCTGCAACACCGCCAGCTGGGGAAGCGAGCAGGTACCATGGAGGTGGCGGTCAAGCACATCTCCAATTTTCAAGTGACCGCTCAGCAGAGGCCTCAAGAGCTCGACCAGCAGGTGTTTCCCCTGATACAAACAAAAAGTAAGGAAAAGCAATTCAGAACTGCGATCACATATATACATTGACGCAACTGTCTGGCTAATGCCCCTCTTTCCTACCTTGGGTCGCAAGGTGTCCACTGGATGCTGAGCCGTGAAAATCTCCAAAAGGAGAACACCGAATGAGAATGCATCCGCTTTGGCAGACAGATGTCCCAGTGATGCCAGTTCAGGGGCAATGTAACCGAAAGTGCTCCGCACTTCCTCCACTGTCAACTGCCGGTACAAATGTTCCCAACAAAACGCATAAAACTATGAAACAAATAATTATTCGCGCATTAGTAGAATAATAAGTCTTCGCGCATTAGTAGAACAAGGCCACGCACGTTTCCGTCCCTTGGGAGCTCTTTTGCCAGCCCAAAATCCGAAATGCAGGCTCGCATGTCATCCATGATCAGAACATTCCGCGCGGTGACGTCGCAGTGAACGACAGCTGGCGACAGTTCCTGACAGTAGCGAGAACATGTGTCATATCATGCTTGACTTTCTATCACATCACATTGAGGTGCGTATGTTTTTTTTGGGGAGCCCGCCTCACCTGGTGCATATAGGCCAGTGCCTCAGCTATATCAAGGGCTATTTGGATACGCTGTGCCCATGATAAACAAGCCTCGCCTGTCTTTTGGAAATCCAATCCATCTCGCAGGCAATAGCGACCAAGATCCATGACACACATCCTGCAAAATGATGGGGTTTCAAACATCAGACTGTCGAGCCAGAGCTGATGTATGCAGATGGCGCAGCACAGGGAAGGGGACGACAGGAAGAATGATATCACCTGTGCTCATCTTGAACACATACTCCGTGCAAGCTGATGATGTGATCATGTGAAAGACGGTTCAGCGTGGCCACTTCCGTCATGAATTCCTGCCAAAAGATCAGCCTATTGTCAGCCCATGAGAGCGCCAAAATGAATAACAACAGCGCACCAGCGAGGTTCTGGCTGTCTGAATGAAGCACCTTGTCTCCCTGCAGACCCCTCCTGTCCAGCCTCTTCACAGCAACGTTCCTTCCGTCTGAAAGTTTACCCTGTCGCAGCAGTGTAACAGTCATTCCATCGATTACACTAACGAGTCACGTCTACTTTGCATTCCGTTAAGAACACCCACCTGGTAAACTCTCCCGAAACCCCCTTCGCCAAGCAAATTACGACTGCCAAAGCTTCCAGTGGCTGCTTGCAGCGTAGTTACGTCAAAAACCCGAAGGGCTGGCATGGATCGGACCCACACATATGCAAAAGAGGGGTCAAAGTCAGGCTCCTCGCTGACGTGCTGAGCTGCAGCCCGAGGAGGCCCGGGTCCGTGGGCAGCGCCTCCTGCACACAGCCGATATTGTCTCAGAACTACCGTACCAACGCTACTCACCAATTTCACCCCCTGTCCCCGAGTGCACTGTTACGCGAACTAGGCAAGTCTACCTGCAGTAAAGTTCGCTTGTACAACCGCAGGCGGAGCGGCGGCTTGGTTCTGTGTAGCAGTCGCCTTCGAGGGTCTGAAGCAGGCGAACATTTTGCCCAGGCGGACAGCTCGAGAAACAGGAGGCTCCTGAAGTCCAACGCACAGAAGGCGGCGTAACAGACCAGGAAATCTAGGAGTCAATTCAACCCACGCAGAGAAACAACGGAAAATGATAGCACAGCGACTATTGTCACCACATAGGCATCACAGCACACCGATACACTGTTTCCGCTTGCGGGGGACCGGGCCGCTTCACCAAAACGTCGTAATTTTAATACACAGTCATTACGGGCAGATGCGACCATACGGTCCGGGACCATGCCTGTTTTCCGTATGTTTCAGGCGCAGCTATTTTGTTCACGCTGAACACTATCAAGGCTGTTGACAGATATCGAGTGTCAATTTCGCCTAGTACAGAGGAACTCACGACGCCCCGCCCTGTCAGAGCTGCAGCTTCCTATGACTCACCTGTTTCCTCGAGGTTCGTGAATCTAGTGCGTGACCGGTATCGACGGGAAAGAGTTAAAATAATAATGCCGATATTGTTCGCCAGGCCTGTCCAGCTTGGCTCTGCAAGTGTTGGCAGAATAGAGTCTAATGCTGCTCTATACTGCAAGTCGCCGAGTTTTCGCCTGTACCTGTACCTGTATGTGTGTATCTTTTGGAGGGGCAGACTACAACGGTAACGTCGACGGGAGCACCAAATTCAAGCAGAGTAAGGGCGGACCAAGTGCTGCCGCACTAGTCGACTTTCACTTATATACTGCTGCTACACGTATCTTCTCCGACGCAGCATTCCCAACCGAGTCTTTGACGAAACGCGACGCTTCACGGAAGTGCGACAACGGACCCGAAGCAGGGATACGGCTTAAGAATAACCAGAGCTTCCAGGGATTCGGATGCCTGGTGAATACTAGCTCTTCAGTGTGTACAATGCACTCGGGTTACCTGCCTTGGCTTCTACCGAGCTCCAGGACTCTCGTTCGGGCGTCGCTTGTAGGCTGCAAACGCAGGAGCTGTCGTCAAATCTGCAACAGCAGCCAGGATCGTCAGCAGGTGGAAACTGACGATAGCGACGTATGCGGGTACCTGCTGTTTCAGTACCAGGTACTAGTACAGGTACCCATGGCCCGTGGGGTGTGCGACTGCCTCGAATAATGTGCGATGAGGCGCGCGCGATGATGACTGGTCGTTTGTTTCAGATTTGAAGATGATTAATTACATAAAGTAGCAATTTTCTGTTTTCTGCAAAATGTGGCACCGTAACAATACAACATATGTACCTATACGCAATAGCGTAGGGCAATTACATTCGCATACCACTGGATCGATGCGGCGGAGACACTTCGGTCCATACCGCTCACTCTTGGTAAGTGACATCCCTTGCGGAAACCGCTTCCGAGGTTCGCGGCGCACTCGGTGTTGGCGTCGAGGTTCTCACGGATCCCAAAATGTTAGTGCAAGCCACCAACGGCAACGACGCAACGGCCTCCCTCCGGATGTGTATGACGAGTACAATCATGAATTAGAACATTACATGACATAGGACATGTGCTCCTTACTAGTTTAATCCGTACTTTTCCAACGGCAAGACGTAATACGGTTGCGTCCCCATTGCAAGAGCTCGAGCATAGCGTACTAAGCCTCCGCATCCAACATCGGTGTATTCATGGAATCATGATGCACATGCCGCATCAACGGCATCAATGCGTCTATGAATTAGTGTCATGTTTAATAAATGCATCCATGAATTTGTGCCGTATTCAATCAATGCGTCCACGAATTAGTTCCCTATATAATCAATGCGTCCATGAATTGGTGTCATATTTAATCGATGCATCCGTGAATTAGTGCCCTAATCAATCAATGCATCCATTAATTAGTGGTGTATTTAATCGATGTAAAACGGACTACCTTTACAATTCCGAGACAACGGTCGCATCAATGCATCCCATTCGAAATTTCTTAAATAGCGTCAAGATCTCCCGCTTGGCTAGTCCGATATTTCTTTTCAAGGCTTGATGCTCCCAAGTACTTTCATGTTTACGGGCGGGACCAGTATTTGAGGGGTCGCTTTGCAACAACGAGGGTACGAGTTGGTGGCGGGCGTTGGAGCTGGCGGCGGACAGCCAGGAAGCAACGCCGGGGCATGGCGCTCGTTGACAACCGACTAGGCAGGTGGGATTCGAGTCTCCCCTAGGGACGAGGCGAGAGGCTACGCATGCTGGTGGAGGGTCGCAGCCGGAGAAGCGACACGGTATGGCACCGGAGGACCACATGATCATCCGCCGCCGGGAAAACCCGGTATGGAGGATTTTCGAATAAATGTTTCCGTACCCACTACCATCTTTTATGGAGCGGTGACTCCATACATGTGTTTGACCAACCCTTTCCTTAGTCGGTATCAAGTTATCGATAGGCTGCCATTGCATTCTGCCTAAGGTTGTCGCAACGGCACACTACTCGTATACGCGCCCCCCTAACCAGCGGGGGAGGGTACGAAAGGCCACAACGCGACTAAGTAGGCGACGAGCTTACGCTTGGCAAGTGTCCATTTCAGAAGGGCATCATATGAGGTTGTGCAAGACGACATTATGTGGTCGAGACTGCCACAACCGCTGCAATGTTTGGGCAGTCCATATCCGCCTCGGTTGCCACGGTTGGTATTGCCTTGGATACTTTTGACCCACATCTAGCGGCGAGAAAAGCATATATGGAGGGGGCAAGACCACCCGGGGCGGGCATGTCTGTCCCCTGGAGTCCTTCCTCCATGTTATGTGCCAAATGGAGGATGTTGGCCATGTCTTCGTCCGCAGACATGCGGTAGTTTGTTCAATTAACCAACAACGGCCACACGACCGGTAACCGCCCCTATATTGTGGGGATGGGCGCCGGTGGTTCTCACTACGTTATTTTTGTGAAAGTCTCCACGCAACGGCTTAGCACCTGTCAATATTTTGTGCTCCCGCCTTTCTCAGCAAGGCAAGCTTTCAGCCTACGCCGAATCGACGTGTACAATGCTCGCATGGCTGACTGTGGCAGTTTTTCCCACTCTTCGAAAACCGCGTCCTGGAAGTTTCTAGCAGTCAGATCCGTCCTCGCTTGCAATTACTTTGCCACGATGCCCCAAACGTTTTCTATCCACGACAGATCCGAGCTAGTCGGCGGCCAATCAATCACTGTGAAATCCGACTGGCAATGCAGCCACGCTTGGGTAGTTATAGCTGTGTGAGCGGGTGCGTTATCTTGTTGAAATACCCAAAGTTGGTCTCGCAACGGCATGGGTCTGCATTCCATTAGTTGTCGGCATACCGGGGTGAGCTTCTCTTCCAGCAACTTCACATAGACCTTGGCAGTCACACCCTTGCTCTCGCTCTTGAATCCCGTGGTGCCCGCTGTGACGAACAAGTTGGTTTTGCCCCATTTAGTTACTACGGCGTAGACATGCACTTTTGTGCAGCTTCGATATGCTAGCACGGTGGGGTGGTCATCCTCAAACAAAACCCACCGCTTGTCGCCCACGCCTTTGGGGCATAGCCAGAAAATCTTAGGGTCCGAAACAGCCACGCTTGCCCAGCTCTGGTCGACCCACTGCTTGCAGAAATGGTCGCGCTTGAGTTTGGTTGCTGTTGTAAGGTTGGGCTTCTTTTTCGGGCGAAGGCGCCGAGCTAGATTCGCTTTCACAAACTTGCGCACGGTCACCCTGCCCACGGACAGCCCCATGCCAGCCTTTAAGTCGCTAGCGATGGCGGTGCATGTCTTCCCGTCGCGAATGCACGCCTTGAGAGCCTCTCGCACAAGTGGACTTGCCAACCCCCGCGCAGGCCTCCCAGAGCGAGCTTTGTCCAAAACGGCCCTCGTGCCCTCGTAAGTACGCACCCACTTGCGAACCACCGACGCGCTTGTACCGTGTTGCCGGGCTACTTTGGTGAAGTTCCCCACGTGTTTGAAGTCCCACACAAGTTGCAATCGCCACGCGTGAGTGGTTGGTGTAGGCCCCATACTGGTTTTGAAGCCGCGACGCGGTTGAGGTCCAGCATTGTGTGCGCAATTGGGCGACATCCCACCTCCAACCGAAATTTCTATTCACACGTGGACGCCAATATCATCGCTGCTTTATCCCCGGCCAATACTAGGGATTTTGAGGTGATTTAGAAATCGCCCACACTTCCCATAAAGTCCGTTACAAGTGAAAAAGGGCCTTTCGCGTAGGGCGGGTGTTTATTATGTAGGGTTTCAAAGTACAACTGTACTTTAGCTCGTTGAAAAGGCGGACCGAAACTTGTGTTGACGGTGAAGTAAAGGGGGAAGCGGGGCCCAAATGGGGCCCGTCACGGCTACGAACTAACGTATTAGGGTTTGCGGGTCAATCCCGATTTCGTGGCATACCCTGATTCGGGCGCCCCGGAATTCGGATTTTCCACACTTTGGCTCCTGGATACTCCCGAAATCGGCGACACAATACGCGGCTTTTATGATCCCAGCATGTTGTCCGCAAACATGGGAGCACGTGGGTGTGATGGCATGTGCCGGTAAGATGCTTGACGTGGGTGGGATAGGGGCCGGAAACCCACAGCTTGGGAGGCTTGAAAAAGCCCAACTTTGCCGTACGGTGTCCGATTCGGGCAAACTAAGTTGCAAATGGAAGCCCTTCCCCCAGGTGCATACAAGTTTTCAATTACATTTTCGCCGGTTTTCGCATCGAATCCGCCGTCCGATGTCGTCCAGCCCCTCGTACAGCCAACTAAAGATTTTAGGGTTTTAAAATCTAGCACATTCGCGCGGGGCCAGCAACCCTCGGACAGGTGGTACCCGCACACCCGCTCCGCCAATACGCTCAACAATCAGCGCTCTATATTTCGTCTATTCACGGCGTTACCCATTTCATGCCCCATGATGGCATGGTGCCGTGCCATTTACCGCATGCCAAACCAAGGCCCGTGCTAGGGTACTTTGAAAGCTCCCCGCCATATTTCACGCCCGGCGATGCGAAAGCTTCAAAGGCCAGCGATCCGCGCGCTAGGTTGCTTACACTCCAAGTCAACCGTCCCTCAAGCCCAATAGGTCCCTGGCCCGTGCTCCTTGGTTGTATTTTCGGGCACTTGGCAAGAAAACCTAGTGCACACGATATGCCATTATCGGTATTGCCGCTATGTAGGCGGCCGGGCGCAACACACTCGGCGGATACTCGTACAATTGTGCAAACATGCTGAGAGCCCAATGTCGAGTAGTCTCCCGGCTTGTCGCGACACTACGTGCACCGAGCCACGCATAGAGGCGTGCATAATCTGCACATGCCCAAATTTCGGCATGCAAAATATGGGCCGCAAATCCAACGTGTGTGCCCAGAATAATTGGAGCGTGCCGATAGAGGTGCTCGCGTCAGTGAACAACGCGCCGTGGTGTCATGTTCAAAAGTCATTACTCTACCCCCCAATCGAATTGCATGGCCATCGCGCCTGTGCGTGGCGGGTAATTAAATGCGTGCCGCTAGTAACGGACTTTATGGGAAGAGTGTATGTCCCGTCTTACACATGACCGCCACAACAGCGCGCTACAACTATTCCTCTCCCTCATGGAACGCCACAGCGGAGGATGATGGGAGACCATCACGGCTGACTTTGGTAACAAACCCATCAAATCATTATCATCCGCCACACTCATCCACACCCACCTCGAGTGCCACCCCCCTCCTCCCAACCACATGTCCACCCGTCTTGCGGCAGCCGAAGAAGGCCTCTCGCCCGACTCCCTAACCTCATGCCCTACAATCCTACCCGATGAGATACTCCCCCCCGCGTTGAGACCCCCGGCACACAAACCTTACTTCATCCGGCTTCTAGAACCTAGATTCGTCGGACACGCCAACGGCCGAAGACGATACTCCGCGATTAAAGAGATTCAAATAGGGAGTGGAAATCCTGCACGGACCACAACCTCTCCCACAACGCACAAGTGATTTGCGATAGATACACTCCCCTCGTCAATGCCACTCGCCAACAATGGCTAGGTACCGAAGTCGACACACTTCCCATAGTCATGAGCCGCATTGGTAAACCTCGCACCTCACACAGTCTCACCTCTTTCCTCATCCTCCGCACAAACCTCCTAACAGACTCATATTAAAAACATGACTCTACACAACACGCATCCTCGCACAACTTGACATGCACACTGTCCAATGGATGCACCATATCCTCATATACCGTATCGAATCTCGCACGACCACATGCCGCACCTCCGCTTACCGCATCCACACACGCCCGTGACTGGCATGCACCAACACCACGCGCAACACACTCCCCGGGGGGAGTAAAAACCCCCAACATCCTTTGGAGAGGTTAGATTTAGGCGCCTCATTGTCTAGCCCTAGCTTATACGTTTCCTGCACGGCATAGTTGGGAGGGCCCAGAGACAGTAGCCGGTTTCAACCGATATACCGTTAGCCCTAGCACACCGTTGCCTAGTGGTTATGTACAAGGTAGCTATTTGTCATCCTAATACTTAGTGTGGTGCGATTGGCGGGACTCTATTCCTTATTAGTGGCGATCGGCCGGCCCTGCCGGTGCCTTCTCCGGCCGCCATCCCTCTCCTCTCACTTCTATATTCACTACACGCGGCCCCCTTGTGGGGCCGGCACGACCTACGTGTAACTATCCGTTCCCGATTTCGACAGCTTATGGGAACTCGACCAAGTTACACTATAGAAGAGAGTGTGTAAAGCGCTCGGCGCCACGCAAATCCTACCTACTCCCACGTAAAAAAGAGTAGAGCGTGTGTTAATTAAGCGCTCGGCGCCCCGCTAGTAACTCATCGTCCAACCGACACCACGCTTCGCCTTCGAGATGGTTGTCCACGGTTGTCCTACCCTCTCCCACGCAAAAAAGAAAAGAGCGTGTGTAAAGCGCCCGGCGCCACGCTCGCCCCACCCACCTTTCAGTCTCATCTAGCCTTCAGCCTACCGATGCTCTCGACCGGCCCGCGAAAATTCGGCTCGAGCGTACTTCATTAATATTGTTATTGTTTTTTTCCCAAAGCAACGCCGCAACGCTCACCTAACTTAGCGAGGAGCTAACCTTTCCAATGGCGAAAGGGGGGAGCCAACACGAGCAGCGCCCGTCTATGCTTTTGCGTGCCTACACGCTCTTGGTAACTTTGTTGGCGTTGCTTCTTCCTCGCCGGTCGCTCTCATGCGTCGGTTAAATCGCCCGTGGACGGTTTTTCACGCTACATGTTGGAATAGTACATTACGCAGTACATTTAGAACCGCTTCATATCGGCTACTCGCCGGTAGCGGCACCTTCATGTGAGCGCATATCGCTACACCTACCCGGCCTGAGACACACGCTACAAGCACTACACCTTCGACCAAGATGACTCCTTCCTCGACGCAAGCTAGGACGACGTCAAGACCTCGGCTACCTTGAGGGGGGGTGTTAGCACTAGCATCCCGTTGCCTAGTGCTTATGTACAAGGTAGCTATTTGTCATCCCAATACTCAGTGTTGTGATATTAGCGGTACTCTATTCCCTATTAGTGGCGGCCGGCCGGCTCTGCCGGCGCTTTCGCCGGCCGCCATCTCTCTCCTCTCACTTCTCTCGTCACCACAGCCAGCCCCCTTGTGGGGCCGGCACGACCTGCGTGTAAATATCCGTTCCCGATTCCGAGAGGTGCATGTTGTAAACAATTTCAATTTCAATTTCAATAGTGGATCTGGTCTAGACCCGGCTTATAAGTCCTAGATGGCGCAGTTGGGAGGGCCAAGAGACAGCAACATGATCACCCGGTATTGTTGTAATCAATTTCAATTCATTTTAATTCAATTAGATTTAATTTAATTTCCCGATGTTCTTACGCGTCCCAGTGCCACGAAAGGGCACCTTCAACGCATGCTTTCGCGCACCCTGAAGGCCCGTGCTTTCTTCAATCTCTTCTCATTTTGCGGATCCTCCCCGCACCCCCCGAAGGCTTACATGCGCGTTGTTTCATGAACTAGACGTGGGGCTTAGGGTATATTTTGTTTCGCATGAGTATAGCTTCCGTATTCCCGTTGATTGTTACATTATGGCGGCGCACCGGGTGCATGGCCTCACGCCGGGCCACGCCTCTCATGTCCATACGTTTCCGCGATGCAATGAGTCCCCGGGTGATCTCCGTGGCTATATGAATCCTCCTCCACGACCACGTATGCTTCCATGCTTTCATGTATGGGGAGAGAACGCCGATTTCCATGCTCATGGACCACTTTCATCGTTGCCCTGGCTCGCATTTCATCATTTGGCTCCATGTTCGCCTTGTTCACGTAGTGGAGGAGTTCATGGCTTAGGCAGGGGCGGTTAAGGGGCGGGACTTGCATTTGGAGATTCGCCGAATCCGGTTATTAGGGGCCTGTCGTGATCGGCATGGGAATGTTGTTTGGTTGGATTTTGCGGCCCCGCGTAAGCACTTGTTTGTGGACGTTACGGTCACTAGTACGCGCACGAATTATAATGTTCCGGTTGTGGGGGTCCGCTTCCGTTGCATGGGAGCCAAGCAAGCTAACCATGATGCCGACATCCGCACTTCGACCTCACTTATCACGCCGTCCGTTCAAATTGTACATTACTATTATCCCTTCGGCGCCCGTTGGCGGCGTAGTGGCGGCGGCCCCGGAGGGGGGTGCCCTCGGAGGCCCGTCAGCACCTACCTCTACCTCCACGCGGTGGGTGCTGATAAGCATGTAGCCGTGCCATGCTTGGCACGGTAGGGGGCTAGACGAGGTACCGGCATTTGCGATCCGATGGATTAGCAACAATCGGGAAGCCATGTACGAAGGGTTTTGGAAATCAAAATATCCGTACACAATCACTGAGATCTCCCGCTCGACCCCTCCGATATGTTTTATCGTGACTGAATACCCGCAGATCCTTTCCCGACAAGGGGGCGGGAGCGGCGTCTGCGAAATATTTTTTGGCGAAATGGGTACGGACGGATTAGCGGTGGGACGCGGGTGTTGGAACTAGCGGTGGACAGCCGGGAAGCAGCGCCAGGGCAAGGCGCTCGCTAGCAGTCGCCCAACCATGTGAGTATTGAGTCTCCCTTGGGGGCGAAGCTCGACGCTACGCAGGAGGGAGGGGGGTCGCAGCCGGAGGAGCGACACGGTCATGTCCACATGATCGACCGCCGCGAAAAACCCCGGTACGGAGTGTTTTCGAAATACTTCCGCACCCGAAATCTTATGTGGATTGGCGACTCGATCAACGGGTTCGACCAACCCCTCCCACGGTCGGTACCCTATTATCGATAGGTTGCCTAAGGCATGATGCCTAGGATTATCGCAACGGCACTCTGCTTGTAGAGGCGCCCCCGTGACAACGTAAATCAATGAAGGGTACGGGTGGATTTCGCAAGATCATATGGGTATCGAAAGTTGACGGAGACGGACAAGGGACATGAAAAAATCTGGACTAGAGGCAAGAGCGCGAGCCAGATACCGTCCGCATCTATGGACTTCCTTTCTCCCCAGCCCCCGGAGGGGTAGGGAAGTCTTGGCTAAGAGGCGAGCTGCGACCGGAAGAGCACTGATATCTCGGACCGGGAGCGCGCGGATCGAAACGGGGCCGTCGACGACCTTTGCGAGGGTTTTTTTATTTGCCTCCCCCCCCTTGCTCCATCACGACCGGATTCGCATAGGAGCATAGGTCATGTAGGCCCATCGTGACGAGCGCTAGGTGACCACCTTGGCTCGTCAGCGCCTTCGCGACACGTGGAGTAGGCTGCGCATCGCGGAGAATAGCGATACAATATTTTCACACTAGTGTACAGTCAGAGTCTACTAGCATGAATTTGATTATATCTTTACTGCCATTGTAGAGGTTGGGATTAGTGGTTTCATGGCGTACATCCTACAATCATAACGGTACTGTAGGAGGCATGATCACAGTGGCGCTCAAAGAGAGCAGTCGTTTACTCGGTGATTGTTGTAAACGATTTTTTATTTTATTTAATTATTATCCCTTCGCGTAAGCCCGCTTGAGGATGGGGGTCGATTGGCTCCAATGGCGCTTGAGTTGGTTGACCTCTTAGCAATTTTGGTGGTTGTTCGACGTTTTCCAAGCTTGGGTGCGGCGGACTCTCGTTCTTTGAGGCGTAACATTTATACCCGCATGAAGGAGTTTGTACGGTGATCTTGAGTTGTCCCCTTCCGTCGACTCCTTGGGGACGTGATTCGTGAGTTCATGCAACATCTTTATGTAGTTCTTCATGGTGGCGCCTGCCAGCGGCGCAGCGGCGGCCGCCCCGGAAGGGGGTACGTTCGCATGCCCGTCGGTACCGTCCTCTACCTCCATACGGTGGGCGCTGGTAACCATGTAGCCGCGCCAAACTTGGCATGGTAGGGGCTAAACGAGGTACCGGTAGCTGCGATTCGCGTGATCACTAGTTGTTGGGACGCCATGTACTGAGGGTTTTGGAAATCAAATAATTATTTGTACACCTCAACAAAGATCTCCCGCTCGGTCACTCCGATATGTTTCTTCGCGACTGAATACTCACATATACACTCCCGATGAGGAGGCGGGGGCGGAGCCTCTGAAATATTTTTTGGTGTGGAGGGTGCGGACGGATGGGTGGGATGCGGGTGTTGGAGCAGGAGGCGGACAACCAGGAAGCAACGCTATGGAAGGGCGAGCGCTCGATGTCGACCAGCGTCCTTGAGGTCGAGAACACCCAGCCATGGGGTTGGAACTCGACCTCAACAACGAGGATGGCAGCCGCGGCGATAGGAGCGGCACGGTCTTGCGCGCTGATAATAGATCAGACGCCGCCAACAAAACCCCGTTCGGAGGGTGTCGGTTAAGACTTCCTTACCCGGCACCTTTTTGAGGTCGGAGCCGAGATCCTACCTTTCCCCCATCCTTTCCTCTCGTCGGTACCAAACATCTATGGTAGGACTGCTTACATATCCCTCCGTAGGACTACTAATGGACACATGTGTACGCTAGACTCCGGGGGAGTCTTGGCCCTCCACCTATAGGTGTTCGCTATATGTGTTCGCCGCTTAGTCGCGATGCGATGCGATGGGCTCATATACACAATATGTTCCTATCGGGTACCGACTTTTGGCGGTACTTGGATATGGCGTACAGCTCCGTTCCGGGAAGCGGCGGTTCTATCCCCCTTCATGCCATTCCGTGTGTACATGGATTAACATGTTATGGGCCCTCCGCGTTTACTGCGGGGTTTACTAGGGCACCGGCCGGAGTTCATGGGATGATGTCCATTAAGGGGGAGTGTTTGCATATCCCTCCGTAGGGCTACTAATGGACACATATGTACGCTAGACTCCGGGGGAGTCATGTCCCTCCACCTATAGGTGTTCGCTATATGTGTTCGCAGCTCAGTCGCGATGCGATGCGATGGGTTCATATGCCTCAGGCGGTGTGCTAGGGTTATCGCGAGTGCACACCGCCCACGGCGTCCCCCTGGCCGCGTGAACCAAAAGGGGAGGGTATGGGCGGTATAGTACGGATCAGCCGGTGCCGAAAACAAGTGGCGGCCGCCCGGGACATAACAGACGCGACGGGAGGAGCGACAGACGGCAATCAATTGTGGCCATGGTTTTCTCCCCCATGCCCCGAGTGGAGAGGAAGCCTAGGCTATGAGGCAAGCTGCGTCGAGAGGAGCGGCTATTATCTCGGAAGGGTGTGTGTGTGGATCGAGTCGGGGCCTACGACGACCTGAGCAAGGGTTTTTTTCGCATGCCTTTCCCCCCCAACTCCGGTGCGACCAGAGTCGCACATGAGCCTAGGTCAGGCATGCCCGACTCGACCCACTCACGTTGACCAACTAGGATGATCAACACCCTCGAGCGGCGGGAGCGGGCCGCGCATCGTGGAGATGTAGCGACATGGTATTCTTCATATTTTATCGTAGCTATAGACCATGTCCGTCCCTATATGATTTATATTATGTTGTTAATACCGACGGAGAGGGATGGATAAGGAGACATCCGGCGTAAAGCCCTATGGTTAAGACCTAGATGGTAGCATTGGAAAAGCCCGGAGACAAGAGCCGACTTATCGGTACTTGTTAAAAAAGTTCTAATTTCTTTATGGTAAGCTTGGTTCCTATCTTCGTGATACTTTGCAGGAGGGTGGTGTAATTGTTGTTGCCTTCATCCTTGCTCCGCGGACTTAGGTTTCTTCGACTCCCCTTTGGTGCTAATGGATTCCTTGTAAAAAGACATGTATCCATTACTATGAAAGGGCTGCCGTAATGTCTTGGAAGATGCGCAAGTATTTATGATATATCCGCTAGATACCCCGCTCGCTGGTGTGAATCGTCAGCTTATATATTTGGCGAATGCCATGTCCGTACATGCTCTTAGTAATTGTTATATTGTGTGGCAGCTTGATGTCCCACAAATACCGTTGACACAGACACCGTGATAGGACGTCGAGATTGCATGGGCATTAATGGTTGTATTGCTTCAACCAACTTGCGGGTGTTATTGCCAGTCACGGATTCACTTTAACGGCCAGCGATACACCGTGTGACACCATTGTTGAGAAGAGGAGCATCATTGTCTGTCATGTACCACCTGTTCTTCCTTGCACGCGAATATTGCTGACATTTCGGCGAATGATGAAATAGATCCTACTTTTGTCTCTGGCTTCGATTTCTTGAAGTCACAATAAAACACAAATACAGCCCGGGTTCTGAATGGAATTTGCGTGGGGCGCGGTCGTCGCTGTTTGGCAGTCGAACAAACTAGCACCCCGAGCGCACTATGCCGCAGTGCACGTCGACCCACCCCCTCCCCCTGCCAAACCGCAGACCGGCATCCCGGGGTTTCACAAGCACAAACTTTCGCAACGCGGTGACTGAAATGTGCTTCGGACCAAAATCGCAATCTCCGAAGCGAAGCGACCAAAAAAATAAACCCAATTTTACAAATGATGCATCATACATCAAATATCACGAGCAAGTATCGTCGGCCATACGAGGGGCGCGCCCCACCATCTTCCTTTGGAGTTTAAAAATAGATCCTGTAAGACTATTTTTTCGGGCATACGCACCAGAATGGCGTACCTGTACACAGGGGAATCCACATGCTTGCCCAGTACATGTGACAGCAGCCCCCATGTGGACCCCGCGTCATGCAACCTCCTTACCAGCCATTGATCATCAAGTGCGTGATGACGGAAGCGGCGTAGCCGATAATGACGGCCCAAGACCACTTGAGGTGCTCTTTGAAAGTATACATCCCGCGCGCTTGCCCCATCAGCCCCACACCCGCAGCCGAGCCCACGCTCAGGATGGACCCGCCCACGCCCGCCGTCAGCGTGACCAACAGCCACTGGTTGGTGGACATGGTGGGATCGGTGGAGAGGACAGCATACATGACGGGAATATTATCCACCACAGCGCTGAGGAAACCCACCATAACGTTTGCAGCAGTGGGGCCCAGGTCCTAAGCATTCCACCACACAGCAGAGCGTCAGCAGTCACCACGAATTACTGAAGGGACAGAAAGCCTTCAAATGTCGAAATAAGACGGTAAGGAGAGAACGTGAGCCGGTTCGGAGGTGGGCTGAGGTGTGATGTACCTCGTATGCCAACTGACTTATGCTGTCCAGGTACCCAATCAGCCCCAGCGCACCCACACACATGACCACGCCATAGAAAAACAGCAGCGTGTCCCACTCCGCCTTCTCCAACTGCCTGAAAATGTTGAGCGGGTGCATCCGGTCTGCTGCCTTCTCGCCATGGCAGACACCCTACAAGCACCATGTCCAGAGCCACCGCATGTAATAACACTCCTGGCATCACCACCTCAACTACCCTCGCGGCGACGCCCAGCAGAAGCCTCACCTTCTCCTCGTCGTTGTCCAGCTCTTCGCGCTTCGCTTTCAAGTCGCCTTTGCTGTCCACGTTTGTCATCTTGGGCTTTGTATTTTCCTTCGTCTCGGACGTCCATTCCGCGCCATGGTCGCTGGTGCTCAACACCTGCTCACCCGACACAACATCACCCGCGGTTAGCATCTGCTCGGCACCCACCCCTCGATCTTGCGGACGACACTACTGCCTTACTAAAATGGGCAGCGGTGCGTGTATGGCATGATGGGGGGGAAGCTTGCCTTTTTGGACCTGCGCAACCCGAAGAAGCCATACATTTGTAGGAACCCCAGGCCAGTCATCATTCCCAGCACAGGTGGCAAATGAAAGGTGGAGTGGAAGGAGGCAGTCATAGAGATGGTGCAGAGAAAGAGGAGAACCACCGCGATGCCGCCCGGCGCGAGCATCACCATCTCCCCTGTCACGCGTGCTGGGGTCCCTTTCGGGATGTACATCGACATGATACTGGCTGGCACCACCCAGTTCACGATGGACGGCACCACCAGCGAGAAAAACTGCGCGATGTGAAGCTTTCCGCGCTGCCACATCATCAGAGTTGTGATGTCACCAAAGGGGCTGAATGCCCCACCCGCGTTGGCGGCCACGACTACATTGATGCAGCCCAGCACAATGAACTGCACCAAGCAACGCCATGGGTCGCTTAGAACAAACACAAGGCACTAGAGGTGGTTGGCTGGAACAGTGCATTCACATTTTGGATGGTGGAGGGGCAGACCTGCTCCTGATCACGTCCAATGTTGGTGAGCACCGCCCCCATCAGCATGGCCGTGGTCAGGTTGTCCGCCAGCGGGCTGAGCATGAAGGCTAAGCCGCCAGTGATCCAAAACATCATACGAAAGCTAAACTGCTTGTCCACCAGGTACGCGCGAAGCACCTGAAACACATTGAGCTCCTCCATGGTGGAGATGTAAGTCATGGCTACGAGTAGGAAGAGGAAGACCTCGCCAAACTCCAGCAGGTTGTGGCGTGCGGCGGCGGCCACCGCGCCGTTGCCTCCGTCCAGTGCGAGCGACACGATAGCCCAAATCAGCCCCGCTGCGACCGTCATAGGCACGCTCTTGCGAAAGTACGGCTGCAGCTTGTCTTCCATCACCACCAGAAAGTAGCCAAACACAAAGATGATGAGGCTGAGGATGCCACTCCAGTGGCCCGTGAGGTTCTTTTTGTGGCTGTGACCATGCGGGCCGACATGGTGCGAGCCGTGCTGCTTGCTGCCCCCGTGGTGTTGCCTCTCGCCGTTGCCCGTGGCACGCAGCACCAAGGGTTGTTCAGGTCGTGGAGAAACCACTCGAGAGTGCTCAGCGAGCGACTCGTGCTCAGGTTGAGTGTCGACGTTGTCAGACCAACTGCCAAAGACGTTGAGGTAGTCGGAGAGCGTGAAGGAGCCGAGCCCCTGACCGGGAACCACAGTGTTGGAAGCCTCGTAGGACCAGGTGACCACCAAGGTGAGCATCAGTACCCCACCCATCACCATCAGCGGGAAAGGCACCCGGCAGGCGCGGCGTGACGTGGTAGACGCCATGGCCATCTTCCCCTTTCCGCTTGACCCCTCGCCCCTGCCGAAGCGTGGTCGTACCAGCCTGATGTCCGGACTCTCGGTGGTGTGTCCGCTTCCGATGACCCGTGTCGCACCACCACCCTCAGGGGAGACCAAGAGGCGTGCGCTTGCTAAAACGTGGGCAGTGGAGTAGTCAGGGTAGAAACAGCATAAAGGTAGCAGTTTCCGGCGGAGATTAGCAGAGGGCGCGCTGCCTGAAAGTGGCTGATGTACGACGGTCGCTGCCTTTCGTCCTCAGTCGCTGCCACAGTCTGTCATGTCACCTTCGCTTATTCCTAATCCTATGCGTACGACTGATTGCAATGCAAAAAGTAGACGGCGCAGGACCTGGAATCACGCGCAGTAACGTCAAGCGGGGAGACGGATAGTATGATGGCCGTTCATTCGGCTGGCACGGCAGTTTCCGAGGTGGTCAGCAGAGCCTGAGTACTTTGCCTGTCGTCTGCCTCCAATGCTATTGACCCCCGTCGCGAGAAGTACAGGTAGGGTCAAATAGCACTTGCAGTCAAATATTAGCAGCACGACGCGGCGAAACGGTGGTCCCCGCGTACAGGTACCTGTACCTCGGATAATGGATTACAAAAAGAACAACATCAGCACGGGCAGGGAAAAAAGGGAAGGGAAACAAAAGGGCGAGAGTGACGAGAGGATCACGGAATCCGGATGATAATAATAAGAGACAACCACGAATTTTCCATCCTTGCACTATCACGGCATCCGAGGCTCAAAACTTGCCGTTGACGCCGTGGTTTCCGGTTTGTTCGGCGTTTCTAGCCCCACGTCGCCCAAAGTCGCTCTACGCCGTGATGAGAAGACCAAGTTCGAGAAGTACTCGGAGGGGGTGTGGAGTCGCCCGACATCCGGTTCATTCCCTTTGCAGTCACAGAATTTGGTACTCTCGGCGGCCACGCCATGGCTTTCTTCACGGAGCTTGCCAAGCAGGCACCCGCCTCAAGGGATGCATGTGGGCAAGTTGTTGGCCTCCTGGCGTCGAGAGGTCTCTCTCGCCGTCAATGTTGCTCACGCGGACAACGTCTTGCGCGGTTTGTCCGCCGCCGCAGACGGTGTGGAGGCCGCTTCTTCCTCGGTTGGGATGCCTTCTCCTGCCACGGTGCTCTTCACCCGCGCCATGGGCCGAAAGCGTCCCCGTGCTTCCTCGCGCGGCGCGTGAGGCGCCGCTTGTCGCCTCCACGTGTTGTATTCTCGGCGTTGCCTAGGAGTTTCCTTAGTTTAATCTGCAAAGGTATGTATGGCTCGCTCGATACCACCTTTGGTGAAAACCGATCTTTGTACATGGCCCAAGTGGTCGGCCGCCACAGTCGCTATCCGCGCAATGGTGTGATGTTGAGCTAGCCGCGACATGACGTTGCAAGCAACAAGCGGCCGAACCTAAGGAGCCTCGCCCCGAAAATGAGTGGCGTCATTGTCGACACATGTGTGCTTATGGAGATCCCAGCGTGTCGCACTCGCTAGAAAGTCTGCCGCAGTATCGGAAGTGTTTCCCGCCGAGCAGCGCTTGACCCACTTGCGCCATGCCAGGACATTCAAGTCACGGACATGTTCCCACCGCCAGCCATCAACATAGGGGGCTTACAAGCGAGGTGTTTTTCTCAAGACAAGGAGCATAGACTCCCCCCATATTTTGAGGCTGTCATGGTCATCTAGGTAAGTGAGGGGTGGGCGCGCCGGAGGGGGTAGGGGGTCAAGGAGGTCGCAGTCAGGGTGGGGGTTACCATGCGGAGGATGCAACCGTTGAAGAGCATCCATAGCCGCATCCGCGTCCTCTACCATTCCGAAGTCGGCTCCGTCCAAGGCCAGACGGGCCCGTCGCAGTCGCAGTCGCCCGTCGCCCGTCACCCGTCGCACTACTTCCGTTCCTTTTCGGCGTTTCTTGGGGGGATGTGCGGCGAGATTTAATGTCACGTCTTTCTGTTGCTCTTCATGGTACTTGGGGTTCCTATCTCCGCGATGCTTTGCATGAGGGCAGTGATGATGCAATGGCATGCCTTGTTGTTCCTCGGGCTTGGGTTTTTTCCTCTGTTCTTCTTCGTGCTTGGTGGCTTATGCTGCTTTTTCTTGTAAGAAGATTTTTTGCTTTACAATGCCCCATCGGGCCGGGCCAACTGACAAGCAAAGGGTCGCTTGCCCACACAAATACGGGCCGGGCATTGCCCCTCCATGTCAAGTATGTGCCAAATGCACGCTATGAACTTATCGCCCTTACTAGGCTACTTTTGTCCCTCTTGCATGAAAAGCAACAATGGTGGTCGCTTTAGGAACAAACAACAAACACGCGAAACAATTCCCAATATCCCCGCTACACACACACACACACACACACACACACACACACACACACACGCACACACACACACACACACACACACACACACACACACACACGCGCGCGCGCGCGCGCAAGCCTAAACGAGATACTTACCCCCCACGCACCGCCACACCGAACCATGCATTCGTTCATAATCGACATCATTGAAGGCATCACAAGCGAGTTCCTATTACTTTATTCATCCAAATCCCGGAGGACTTGCTTGATAACATGATAACTGCCCCCACTAATAGTGCCACAAGCCCGATCGGGAGCCGCCATACCCCACGTGGAGCCACAACTTATTGTTCAATCGAATCAAGTGACACAATGGCGAATGGAAATAATGCAAAATGCCAACCTCGTGTCTACCGCATACCCTATCGCAAGTAGTCCATCAATCTATCTATAATGTATCATCGCAAGTATTGCTCTTCTCCTCACCATCTGTATCGACCCCCAGACCTCGTCAAAGCCCATCGCGATTATTCTTTATTATTTAATTCATTGCCATATATATATACCCACTCCCGAGCGGGGAAATGAGCCAATCAGCCAAACACCCTCCCAAACCTTTCGAGAGGAAAGGTTTAGATGGGTCTTGATATAGAGTCCTACCCAGCAGTTGACGTGAATAGCACAACACCTAGGCATACAACGAACAATGTATATGCAAGCAAGCTGATTATCTTAAACAACCCTACACATAGTAGGTTGAGATTTACTTTGTTCATAATCTATACCAATTCTGCTTGTCTCTGAATATTAATAGGCAAGTATGAGAACAAGGACTGGATCCGGATCCTAAGGAGCCGCGAATCCACGAGACTACTCGGGTTCGGACTTGGTCTCGTGGGTCCGGACCCTAGAATCACAGGTAATCGCGGGGTCCGAACCCTAGGTTCAGTAGGTAATCGCGGGGTCCGAACCCTAGGTTCAGTAGGTAATCGCGGGGTCCGAACCCAAGGTTCAGTAGGTAATCGCGGGGTCCGAACCCTAGAATCACAGGTAATCGCGGGGTCCGAACCCTAGGTTCAGTAGGTAATCGTTGGTTCCGGTACCAGTTATTGTAAGTAATTGTTGGCTCCGGTACCAGTTATTGTAAGTAATCGTTGGTTCCGGTACCAGTTATTGTAAGTAATCGTTGGATCCGGTATTCATCGTACTTTAATGGATCCGCGGTAATCGCGAGTACCTCATCCTCGCAAAACGATGTGGAATCGTGATACCCAATCAGTACTCACGATTCCGAGTATCTCACGATTTTGTGGTTGCCCGAAGTGACACGCTGTTTTTTTGGGAGGTATTTGGCAATGCAAATCTGCTGAGGTGTATGTCTAGGATTGGTTCAATAGCCCTGATTGCTGTCATTCCGCAGCCTTGAATCGATTGTAGCCCACCCAAGGGCTATTTAAACGGTGCGTACGCGCTTGAAATCCACCATAACCTGCCTGTCCACATGCAGTCCTATCACAATTAGCCGCCACTTCAAAAACCGAGCTCAACGTAAGGCGTCAAGCCTATTGGTCCACCATGCTGGAAGACTTTCACAACGAGCAAGAGAAAGTTGAAGAGGTAAGCAAGAGTTCCCCCCCCCTCCGCTTTGCCCTCACCCCCGAGTTAGCTGCGTTGTGATGTTCGGTAGCGCCGCATGGCGCCCACTCCCCGCCTCCGCCCGCACATTTACGTCTGTTTATTTGCTCTATCGAAGCCATAGTAATAGCGTTGCAGTTGAGCTTGTCGACACTTTGTTATCGCTGTTATGTGATCCTTTTCTATTCTTTGCTTTCCGACGTAAAAGGTTACTTTGTCGTTTAGTATATTGTCGCACTGTACTGTTCGGTAGCGCCGCATGGCGCCCCCTCCCCGCCTCCGCCCACATATTTATGTTTGTTTATGCTCTATCGAAGCCATATTAATAGCGTTGCAGTTGAGCTTGTCGACACTTTGTTATCGCTGTTCTGTGATGCTTTTTTGTTCTTTGCTTTCCCACGTAAAAGGTTACTTTGTCGGTAAGCATATTGTTGCACTGCGCTGTTCGGTAGCGCCGCATGGCGCCCACTCCCCGCCTCCGCCCGCACATTTATGTCTCTGTTTATGTGCTCTATCAAAGCCATATTAATAGCGTTGCAGTTGAGCTTGTCGACACTTTGTTATCGGTGTTCTGTGATGCTTTTCTGTTCTTTGTTTTCCCACGTAAAAGGTTACTTTGTCGTTGAGCATATTGTTGCACTGCGCGGTTCGGTAGCGCCGCATGGCGCCCACTCCCCGCCTCCGCCCGCACATTTATGTCTCTGTTTATGTGCTCTATCAAAGCCATATTAATAGCGTTGCAGTTGAGCTTGTCGACACTATGTTATCGCTGTTCTGTGATGCTTTTCTGTTCTTTGCTTTCCCACATAAAAGGTTACTTTGTCTTTAAGCATATTGTTGCACTGTGCTGTGGCCAGTGGCTCAAGTTGTGAATTTGCTGCAGGGGGACTATGTAACCATATCACTTGTTTACCCTATGTTAGGCACTCTGTTAAAGCAGCTGTCGTCACACAGGCCCGTTTCACTGCAAGATGAGCGGAGGGATGTGGACTTGTACACCATCGAAGCGAAGGACATGGAGCCTCATATGGCGGAGGCAAGGGAGAGTCTGCGGGCCGGAATCATTGAGCGTTTTTTCACGAACATAAGGGAGAACGATAACATCAAGATAGGGATTGCGACATTGCTGGACATTCGGTGAGTACCTTGTAATAGTTGTGTGTGCATGTGTTTAAATTTTGCACATGTGTTTCTATTATATACATGATAAAAATATTGAATGTTGATAAATAGATGTGATTGTATCTGAGCGTCCTTGTGTGTGTGTGTGTGTGTGTGTGTGTGTGTGTTTGCGTGTATATGCTTATGCATATAATATTATGCATATTTGTATTGAGTGCTTGTATGTGTGTGTGTGTGTGCGTGCTTGTATGCGCATGTACTTCTGCATGTGTGTTTGTGTGTGTGTCTTATGCATGTGTGTTTATGTTTGTGTGTGTGTTTGTCTTATGCATGTGTGTGTCTTATGGATGTGTTTGTGTTTATCTGCTTGTGTGTGTGTTGGCTTGTATGTGCATCTGCTTCTGAATGTGTGTGTATGTGTGTGTGGTGTTCGTTTGTGTACCTATTTTGTATGCTCTCTACGTGTTCCTGTGTGTGTGTGTGTGTGTGTGTGTGTGTGTGTATGCAAATTTACTTGTGCATTTGCTATGTTAACTAAAAATGTGAATTGTCCAGGTTTAAGAATTTGGACTTCAATGGCATTCGTCCCGACTTTGCGCCTACAATTTTGGCGGCTGCAAGAAGGGAATTTGGAGAGCAGTCGCTCACAGAGCCGGAAAAGAGCGAGCAGAAGGCGGTGCTTATCCAAGCATGAATGCTGCAGAGCTTGGCAAGCAATTGATGTCGTCGAAGAGCAAGTCTTTCACTGCATTCCTTTCCGGGGATTTGAATGGGCGTGTGACGCCCTCTATAGCCAAGCACGTGGAAAAGGATGACTTAGAGCGTTACCTTGAGCTGCCCCAAGAAACGGACAAGGACATTTGTGTGTTGACATGGTGGAAAACACATGCAGCTCTGTACCCCGACTTGGCTTTAATGGCGCGGCAGTACTTATCTATGCATGCTACCTCTGCTGCATGCGAGCGTTTGCTCAACAAAGCGGGGCGAATGCATGACGCGTTCAAGAAGAACACCAAGGAAGATAGCCTAGAGGATGCCTTGTTAGTCTCATGTAATTGTTGAATTATGTATGCGCGAGGAATATGGTTGTCACAAGTTTATATAAACTGTAAGAAATTGTTGTCTTAAACCTGTTTTCATCCATATTGTGTGCATTTAATGTTCATTTCGTGGACTCGCACTGGCCATGCGATATACCATTTGGCATTACTTGTCACATCATATGTGAAAAATGGTACTGCATCGGAACCTGTTTCCCTGTGATGGCAAGTGTCTTTTTTGAGCCGGAGGGCTATAAACTCACATACGTTGCTTGTGGCACTTGCCGGAGGGACCAAAAGCTTTGCTAAATTGTATGGGATAGACTGTAAAGTACTAATATGTTTGCAGCGGGCAAAAAGTATGGGAAGTGAATTGTACGTATCTACTGTATGGGATCCAAGCATAAGCAGGCGCATAGAACTAGTAGAGATGTAAAAATTCAATTTGCAGTACAAACTTCCCCCAAAACGCGCAATTTGTATCAATTTGCATGAGTACTTCGAGTACTTGTTGGAATCGCGAACCCAACGAATCCAACGGAACCAAAAAATTTAGAAGTACTCATGTACTCGGTTCCGGAATCAAAAACACAGGTACTCGCTGGATCCGAACCCTCGAATCACAGGTAATCGTTGGATCCGGACCCTAAAATCACAGGTAATCGCGGGATCCGGACCCTAGAATCACAGGTAATCGCGGGGTCCGAACCCTAGAATCACAGGTAATCGCGGGGTCCGAACCCTAGGTTCAGTAGGTAATCGCGGGGTCCGAACCCTAGAATCACAGGTAATCGCGGGGTCCGAACCCTAGAATCACAGGTAATCGCGGGATCCGGATCCCTTTTTTAGAGGTACTCACTAGTTCCGGATCCAAAAAAATCAAGTACTCATGGATCCGAACCCAACAAAAAAATGGCGGATCCAGTCCATGTATGAGAAGACGCTCCGAAATCTAGTCTAGGTCTATCAATGGCTAAGTATGCGTCACTCTCAATCGTAAAAGCAAGCGGCAATATTCACTGTGGTTTTGTTCATCTCATTCAACTCCGTTATCACCGAAATGAACGCTTCCTTTAGCGCTATGAAATGTCAGTGGAGAAAGCGATTGACATCTCGGCTCCTTGACTTCGACACTTCGTGCTCCTCGCCTTTTACGTTGAAAAACCGCTACGTCTCAAATGAACCATCACCGCGGGATTTTTATTTCATTTTTCTTGTTCCTTATCCTGCCGTATGCAAGTAGCTGCGATTTTGTCTACTCGAATCGCGGGTGGCCGTGATTGCAAACTGTGCTTTCTATCATATAGTTATGCTTACCCCTCGGTACTTTTGCAGCGCGCCCCTACTTGATTATCGGCCTTGCCTCATGCGCTTCCGCAACCAATTTTGGTGAGCTCTATCCACAGTTTCCATTGCCATTGATCTTGTACAACACTTGCGATCTGGACATGCGTATGTGGCCTTGTCCCCACGTTTCACTTTGTTACCCGCGTCTCTTCCGGTTGGATACTTTCATAAAACTAACGTAAGTTTGCCGTCAATGCCCCTAGTAATTCGCTTTATATTAGTAAGCCCCTAATTACATTGTAATTGATTTTGTATCTCTCTTGCTCCTTTCATCTTGCCCGCAACGTTTTTGAGAATCCATATTATGAGATCCACCTGTCATGAAAATCCCTCCTAGACAACAGCAGTATCAGACACTTCCGCTCACAACACACACGTCATTAAAAACGTGGCGCGCATTTGTAGACATCTCTGCCGTCTAGGGGGGCGGGTCCTCGAGTTCCCGGCGACACTAGCATTTACCAGTCCAATACATGGATGCCATGCGGCTTCCTATGAGGCGTGGTGCTATGCATTATTTACGTGCCAGCACAAAGTACACTCCTCCACAAAAGTCCGGACATGCATTATGTTAAGCATAAGCTAGTCAAGAACACGCTCCCCTCTCACCACGTCAAGCACGACGATACCCGAGTACCACCCAATTGTAGGAGAGCCGAGAAGCAAGCAGTAAGCCGCCATCCGGGGTGGTTAGACCTCAGCTTAAAGCGGGTGTTGTCGGTGGAGTTTGTCGAATTAAGCCCATAAACTTCCGAGAAATTGTCTGAACTGCACACGTCATTCTGAGCGCCACGCTTAGGCATTGCTCAAGCCCTCATACCAAGCTGCATACTTCTCTCTGTTCCACATAACCGTATTTTTGGGGGGCTTTTGGAGGGGGTTTGGAGGCGTGGGTGCCGTGTTCAATGCGCGAGGTTTGGTTTGCGGGTGTGTGAATAGAGCACGGAAGTTCACGCCGCTTGCACGGGTGATTTTTTGGAAAGCAGGTGAGCAAAAACGCACATGACGCAGGTTTGAATAAACACTGCACGCTGTAAACATGCGAGGGCGATTGGCTTAGGGGAGGGGCGAGGTCCAACTTGGCCGTTAGGGACGCATCACGTTGACGGTGGTGTTTGGAATGCTCGGGTATGTGCGTGTGCCGACCACACCCGCCCCACGCGCGGCACGCGTCGGGAATTGGGCTCGGAGGTCAATAGGAATGAAGAATTAGTAAACATATATCGACAAACCCCGCACAAATCGTCTCAGGAGGTGAGCCGACTTCGATGGGTGTTGCTTGGCACTGCGGCTCAGCGGTGCCGGAATAGTTTGTAAATTAAAATAATTCATACCAAATCGAACTGTGGGAGTTTGAACTCCGGAGTAGATGCGTTCGACGCGCATTGAAAAGACGCGTCCAACGGTACATTTAATAAAAAGTTTTGACCATATATCAGGAAGTTATGATCGCTTGAACATTGTTGCCGAAAGCGGCTTGCCCTTGGGTTGTGCGCATATCGGTGGTAAGTCTACATACGCGATTTCTTGCGTTTCCCCCACAGCGGCCTGCCCAACACCTCCTCCCTCCGTCGCCTATGCATAATATTTGCGCGACCGTCGCATCAGCGTTCATATTGCGGCGTTGTGCGCCCGTTACTCTTTTCGTCTACCAAGCACGGCGACTGTTTGAAAGAGCGTGCCGCACGGGTGCGGGCGCGACAACCCCAAGTACACATGCCCGGCAGTGTTCGAACTCGCCCCTCGCAGTTGTCGGTGCATTCCATTTTGCGCGCAAAAGCATTGCCTGGGATTTCAGGATATTTGTTAATAAAATCGACGCATGATTGCATTTTCTACTTGCGCAGGTGCGAAATCTTGTCCGGACTTTTGTGGAGGAGTGTATCATTGGGAAATACTGCAAATTCATTCGTCATATCACACAAATTGTTATCTGATTAATTTACATGAACTAGCGATAATAGTCCTTGTTGATGTATATCATGACTGTCATTTTCTCTCAGTCGGACAGCCACCGACGCATCGCTCAATACCCGGGCCGATAGGTGCAGATTCAGTGAGAGCGTCTCATATTTTGTGAAGCGATATGGTCACTTGGGCTTCTAAAGAAATATTGTAGTCGCTGATAAACTGCCCTGACTACGTGACAACGGTACCGGTGCCTGTGCCAATACTACAGCAGCCCAACAAACGTCCAATACTGAGTGCCCATCAAGTGGAGCTTTGTCTCCACATCCGTCCCAGGCATCAACGCGTGCATCTGCCTGATAGCATGGCTTATTCTCGGCTCCATATCCTGTGCAGCGTCGCCGCACTTACTCAGTGGAAGCACACCCGATAAGCTTAACAACTCTACACAAGGCCGGCAGACAGCACACGCACCTTCAGCACCAACAGCGAAGGGCGGAGCTTCAACAGCTCGGGGATGTTGGCTCGCGGCAAAAGAATCTTCAGAGCGACTATGCGCCTTGCCATCTCAGTCGCACCCACAGTGAGAAGGTCGGGGCTCCGCCTGTGTTCAAGCAACCGATGTAAAAATATAGCAAAATAAAACCAAATAACCCCCCCCCCCCCCCCCCCCCCCCCGCACTTGTTTCTTTCTCGCGAGCACTCCGTCGCAGCACAAAGCAAACTCACCGGACAATGACTAGAGCATCGGTTGGCGTGCAGTCCAAAAGCAGCACCAAGTGCTGAAAGTATACAGTGAGCTCAGGTTTCGTCGTTCCATGCCAGAGACCAGTCACATGCGCTTCTTCAGCGACTGCAGCGATTGCGTTGTACTTATCTTTATCACCGCCGCGAGGAGAGGAGGGCAGATTGTTCGCCCCTCTCCTCACTCTACACACGGTGCGAAACGGCCTCGGTGTGTCGTGAACAACTCTTCGACCTAAACGCAACGCTGGGGACCACCAGGTAGCCCATCTTGACCGCGCGGAGGTCGGATAAGCACTCTCGGAAGCGCGGTAGCGACTCGCCAGGGAGGTTCCGGGCAGCATTCTATGCTGAGACGAAGGCGGGGTTGATGATGCAAGCCAAAAATATTTTTTATAAGAAAAAGCAGTGAAAGCCGCCAAGCAAAAAAGAGCAAGGAGGAATCAAATCCACAGACCTAAGCCCGGCTGATGGTGTAAGGAAAAGCAAACTCGCTGGTGCTGATGAACTGACTGCGATAAATAATGTGTCGACTACATACTTTTGGTGCCTGTTTAAATTGGTAGATGATTTAAACAGGCACCGTAGGGTGAATTTCTTAAATTATATTAAGTTAAGTTATTGGCTACTACAGAATACAGACACCAAATGAAATAAGGTTTCCGTACGGGTACGGGTACCAATTTCACATTTATTTAAGCTCATTGAATTGCTTATGCAAAACGAAGCGGAGACCACCAAGGGAAAAGGAAAAAGAAGGAAAAAACAGAATAAAACCCCACAGGCCTGCTTGAGGAACAGGAAGGCATGTCACAGCATCGGTACTTTCACATGTTTT
>JAPMLY010002262.1:15000-62665 GCA_026401115.1 Tetraselmis chui | reverse complement strand
ATGTTGATTGTCTTCGCGCGGCTTCCATACAGCATTGTCGTGTGGTTTCACGGCCACCGTGTTTTCACCCTATTTTCAAGGCCTTCGTGTGGTTTCTCGATCCCTATGTCCCCTTTCCTACCCGTTCGGATATCACTGGGAAGCACTTGCCAGCCCTCAGAGAAGAGACAGAACACGCATTGAAGCACTTCATAAAGGGTGTGCACGGTATGTCGGTGACCTTCGATTTATGGATGAGCAAGAAAACGGATGATATTTTGACACTAGACGTCCACTTCATAACCGAAGACTGGAAGTGGCATCATAAGCACCTCGGACTGGTGGCCATGAATGGCCAAACAACATGTATATTTTGCTAGTTCCATGTTGTTTTTGCATTTCCTTGTTGTTTCCTGGTCTGTTGTTGTTTGATGTTGTTGTTGATGATGGTACTCAGGTAATATGATCGCAAAGAAGTTGCACCTGCTCTTCGAGAGCCTCAACCTCCACGGGAAGCTTTATGCCGCGGTATTTGACGGAAGTGCCAACTTAAGGACTGCCAAGGAGCAATTGAGGAACATGCATACCAGTGGGGTGGCATGTGTGGCATTGCAGTTGCTAGTGTTGTATTTCACTACCTGCTTGGCGCACCTGGTGAACTCAGCGTGCAATGGAGGTGTGTTGCTCGTTATTAAACGGGAGAAGTTTCAGGCAAGCAATGCATATGAACTATTGTCTTGAATATTGCTCATAATTGCTTTGCTGCTTGCTTCAAAGCTAGACAGTTAATTTCTTCATGTGTATCATGTGTTTGACATCCGCAAGACAATTGAGAAATTGCAATCATGTATTACGTGGACGAAGAAGAGCTCTAAAGGATGGGAGGCGTTCAAGGCAACATGTTTCAAGTTTGTTGTGGCCGCTGTTGCATTAATACGCCAATGAAGACCAGGTTCACAAGTGTAAGTCCATTCCTTTTCGGTATTGTTAATTATGTTAAGATTGAACCTTCTGCTACCTTTATCGCCGACTCTAGCATTGTGTTATTTGCCATAGACTTGGAGGATGTTGGTTGGTCTCGTGGAAAGAGAGAAGGTGATCAACCACCTATACGGGGAGATGCCAGAGACGCAAAATCTTCGTGACAGACATCCCCAACCTGTGGAGTGGTCTCAAGCCAAGGCCCTTATGAAGGAGCTTGACTATCCATGCAAGGTTGTCGTAAAGGCTCAAGATCAAGGCCATTGGTATCTCTTTGATGCCATGCACATGATGGTGGCCTTGTACAAGCATCTACTGGATGGATTGCTTGAGTTGGAGGCCACGCGTGGACTTGAAGCGATGTCTTATGAGCCCCTTACACCGTAAGCCCTTTTGTGCACTTCATGAGTAAATTTGTATAATCAATGTCATGTATTGATTCTATCAGTGATATATGTGTTGTTATTGCAGCATGGAACAAGACTCAACCCGCCTTTCCGAATTAATGAGAGGGCACATAAGGACGAAGATAGAGCCGGCAATTTAACCCCTCATGTGCTTCATGTCTGAGAGGGGGAATGAAGTGATGGCAGTTCTGCTTGATCCAAGGTTTTGCAAGGGGGCTATCTTCCGCTCCCTAGCAGGCACTACGGATGCTGCTAAGGCCATATTTAAGTAGTATACTGAATTGGTGTTAGTCCCTGCTGCTCTCAATTTGAAGATGTATTCCCTATCATTGGCTCGCGAGACGGAGAGGAGGAACTGAAACATCCATGAGCCAGAGAATAAAAAGGCTGCAAGTGAAGACTGCATGGAGAGCGATGAAGAATATGATGTCGGTCCCATGGATGCAAGAGTAATCTGGGCAGCTATCGAGAGAGAGATCAAGTCCTTCCGGAAGGACAAAGATCTGCCCCCATCCAACGAAAGCAACAAGGTAGACCCTTTGAGGTGGTGGGCTGCACATGCTAAGCTCTACCCTCTACTTGCTCCTTTAATTAGGATTGTTTTTAGCTGTCTTGGCTCTCAGATAGAATGCGAGCGGGTATTCTCTCTTGCAGGTTTACTCACATCAGCTCTAAGAAATTGTATGTCACCAGAACGGCTAGCTGATGTGGTATTCGTTAGCAAAAACTTGGATCTTGCGGTAGAAATCAATGACCTACTGGGAAACTATTATGGTCTAGAGCTCTACAATGCAGTTGCTGACACATTCAAGCCACGCCATGAGTCCGCCGATGCAATAGATCTTATGAAAGCAGATTCAGCTAGTGAGACAATTGATTGGGGTGCTGTTGAATCCATGCTGAATGAGGCTGAGCATGTACTTGAAGAGATTTAAGTAGTTGGGAACTGATTCTATAGTGATGCGCAACAAGTACTGTTATGCACATATGTAAAAGATTAGCCTGATAATAGTGCAGTCTCCCTGATATCAGTCTTCATCAGGCTGAAATATCAGACTGATATCAGCTGATATTTCAGCCTGCACTGATATTATCAGGCTGACCCACATATCAGCCTGACAAATAACAGTGCAGGCTGGTGTTGGAAAATCCCGAGATCAGTCCAACCCTGGAAAAAACCCCTCTGCATAGGAGTTTCAGTACCTTTTTATCGTAAATGTAAGCAAGCTGTCAACTTTGGCATAATGTGATTCCCAGTCGCTAAATTGACAGTACAGCAGAGCTTTTGCCTGTAGGGTTTTCCCCCCTGCGATTTATCCCCAATAATAATGACTACAGCATGTGTACCCTCGTGCTGCGTTCACACATAATAATTCAAACTTGTCAAATCGCTTCACGCCACCGTCTGTCTTGCGCCGCAGTTTGTCAGTTTTCCCGGGAATGGATGTGCTTCGTGTCTCTGATGCATTCTCCGAAAGAATCGCGATCAGTACTGAAGCGATAACAAATCGCTGCTACTCATTTCATATCTGCTGATGATTCCGTCCCGTAGTCGTGTCTCGTTCCCTCCAAGGTTTCATACATCGCCCCGGTCATCATGTGATCCTGACTACGCGCTTCTTACACCTCAAAACCTAACATGTACGTTACGTATGGTGTGAACATATTGAAATAAGGGCGATATTACAGGTAACCTCAATATCGGTGTTTCACGTCATACTGCCTTTTGATCCCTACCGCGTACCAGTGCTTGTAGCCTGTGTTCGTTCTGGGTATATCCCCCCCAAATTTCTTATTTACGACCGCGCAGGTACAGGTATCTGACAGGATGCCGCCATCATCGCTGAATTTCGCATTCATTTAAAACTCCACTTGATTACATAGAAAGTAGTGGAATCCACCAATAAAGAAAAGAAAAGAAAGAAAAGAAAAAAACACAAAAGCCACAGGGAGGGAGCATCAGGGTGGCATGCATGCAACAGCAGTTGCACCACTCTCATGCAAGGCATCACCAAGATAGGAGCCCAATGTTCCATGAAGAACCACAGAAATGCGCTGCATGAACTCACGACGAATATCCCCAAGAAATGGACGGAAGGGGACATTTCTAGACTGTCGTACAAACTCCATGCTTGCATAGCTTTCCGACCGTAAAGAGCGAGAGTCCGCGCCGCATGCATGCTGGGGTTACGTCAAACTGCCACCAAAATAGGCGAAGCGATCAACACGATCAACCGCCATCATTTGGTTTTTATGCCACCCTTGTTTTATTCTCCCTTGGCTTGTTGCTGGTGGATTCCACTGCCGCTAGTGATACAGACGTCGCTATATTTGTAAATTATTTCCAAAGTTATTCCGTATTTTTCGTCCGCTAATACGGAAGATATTATCTCTCTTTTTCGCTTGTCTTTCGTATGTCTATCCTTCTGCCAGCTACCGAATGACAAGTACGGGTACAAGTAATTTGGTCTGCTGCAACAGTGCATCCGTACCCCCCGCGGTGATAGATACTGATATGAAGTACGAATGAAATACTACCTGTCGCTAATAGCCCTAACTGTATCGGACCCTCGTATCGCGTCATTATTATCGCTCACAGGCCGCCACGTTTATTTGTGCATCAGGATATTTTTTGGTCATATTAAGGGCCATACGTCTGATGATGGAGGCTTGAATTACAGCACGGGCTGTCCCTCATGGGCTTGTCCCTCATCGGGCTCATATTAGGCCTATGCGGTTTTCCCTCTTTGCACCTTTTTGCCTGGTGTCGCCTGATTACAGCACGGGGGTTTTTCCTCCTAGCGCTCTTTTTTGCTGGGTGGTTTCCACGTCTTGTTCTAGTAAGAAGTTTTGATAATTATTGCACGGCGGCAAGATTAACAAGCGTTGATGCCATGACGCTTCACGAGGATAACTAATATCAAGGTTGGTTTACATGCGTTGCCTTAGTATTCTCTACCCCTATATACGACGCTCCGCCATAGAGGCAGACCACTTTCCGCCTTTTGCTCGACAATGCGAGCACAGCTCACGCAAACGGCATCTAGACTCTAGCACTCTAGCAAGATGTACCGAGATGTGTGATGCTCCTCCCGCCGGAGTTGTCCGCCTAGCATGGGCTTCTCTTCCCCTCCGGAGCATGGGGAGGAAACCGCAATTGCATATGGCCATCCTTTTGTGGCTCCTCCCGACGCGTCGATCTATCCCGGTCGGCAACTAGCTGCTTCCGGCACTAATTGAACTGCAAATTACCGCCCGTACCCTCCCCTTGTGGTTTACGTTGCCGTGGGGTCGCCTTTACGAGCGCTGTTTGCAGTTGATCAAGTTACTACGCAACAACATTGATATCTGGTACGAGTACCTCAGTGATACGATTGTTGACGTGACTAAGCAAGCTTACGTTATATTATAGTTGGCAATGCAACACGTATTATTGTTGTTAGTGGAAGGTTGCAAAGCGCTAGATATTATCGAATGGCCCAAAATAGTGGTTGGCATGTGCTCACCATGTGGAGGGTGCGTGTTTCTAATAGGGACACTGAACCGTGTTTTGTGATATACAACAATAAGGCATCGTTGAAGGTGCTTTGACTTTCACTGTCCCGTATTGTATGTATTAATTCTTTATAAATCCGCCCTCAACTTTAATACTCATCAACCTTCACACGAGCCACTTATGTTGTGTTTGTGTTGCAACCGCGTTGGCTTGAGAAATGCGTAAGTATGTTCATTTCTCACGCTGCAATTTCCTTCATGCACCTAAAAATGTATTCACTGTTGCTCCTCGACACCTTTGCAGTCGACCCCTTTGAGTTCATTATTGGTAATGATGGTAGTGGTTCCCCTAGTAACAAGGTACAATTTGGTGCAACATACCACATTTATGTAGGGTACAGATATACGTGGCTCCATATTTTTTGTCGATTACAACCCTTAGTTTGGCGGCTCGTCTTCCAGTCATGGCCATAATGTTAAGCACACGTGTGGCATTGCCGATTCCGTTTATTTGTGCATGATTCCACTCCCCGGTTTAAGATGGTGCAAAATGGGAGACGAGCATAATTTTATCTCGATCGCAAATGCGCGCAAAATGTAACTCAGCTCGTCTCGGTACATGCGATGAAGCGGTGTTGTCGGGCTTGCATACATTATTGGTGCGTGTTGGACATAGGTTTAAGTGCGCAAATTAGCAACCCATACTTGGCTCACACGCGCTTTCCTTGTGGGCCGCACACAATGAAGCCCATCCTTTTCTTATCGCGTGAACGAATGAGGTTAGTGTGGCAGTTTGCCTTATGAGAATAGTTGTTAAAACAAATTTGGCATGTTCTTACTTGTTGATGAAGAAGATACAGGTGGAAGTGTAAATGGAGAAAGATAAAGATGTCTCACTGTTTAGAGATAAACTCTATGTACACGGCAAAAAATGGGCCATTCGAGTAGGATGGTCAACCACAATTAACACACGGTCAAAGTCATTGCTCACTCGTAAGTGTGTCAAGTAGTCAAGTCCCACAGTGTGCCACGGTCTCGGTTAAGTATGCAAATGGTAATGAGTCGCAGCCATATGGGGTTGAATCGTAGCTCGTCGACACACGACGCATCGCTCACAAAATCTTTCACATCTTGGCGAATTCGTTTCCACCATAATCTGCCGAGCGCTTTAACAAGAGTGCCAGCAACTCCTTTGTGACCGGCTGTCTGAGTGTCTTGCAAATCAAATATCAATCTTCATCGGAGCTCAGAGTTTCGCGGGACACATTGGCGATCGAGTCGACAAAAGTATCCATCTATAGCTTCAGTCCGGCTGTTTTTTGTTCACTCGCACTCGTTTACATAAAACGAGTCTTGGGAGCCCCCCCTCGCGAACGAGATCAACGAACTCATGTCTCAACCGCAACGCGTTAACAATCATCGAGATTAACTACGCGTCATCTAGCAACGGTTGGGGCATCCGTCGTAAATCTGAATCAGATGGAACCTCGCAATCCGAAAATAATGGAACATTGGCCTGAGGTTCACAGTCTCGTCTCCGACTTATCAAATATACTTAGTTCAGGGCTCCCTTGCGGTACGCAAGCGTCATCGTGTCCACAAACGGTTGTAAGTCATGCAGGTAACGAGCTTGTCGCTTGTTCAACCTTTTGTTCGGTCGCCTTAGCATATGTCGAAGTGTGTCGTGGCCTATTACTACGAGGAGCTTAGAGCAACCTTCAAGGTAACACCTCCCATGCTTATCCGCTTCATCTACGGCCAAAGCCTCCAAATCGTGCGCAGAGTAAGTGTTGCCAAGCTCAGCTTGATTCAGATTTCGCGCCGATTAAGAGACTGATTGAAGTCCTCCTCCTTGATCTTGCAACATGACTGATGCAATCCCCACTGTCGTATAACATGTAGCTAAGGTGAACATCGCGTCCGAGCTGACCTTCGGAAGGAACATGCATGGCGCGGAAATGAGCCGTAACTTGAGAGTCTTGAAGGCTTCCAAAGAGGCATGCGTCAGCGTAACCTTTTGGAACGACGTAAGTACCATCGGGATGAATGGCCGATTGGGCAGTAACGGTGTGTTCGACCTTAGCATGCGTACGCATGTTTTCAATGACGTAAGGTACTTGCCAAAAAAACGTAGACGAGCTAGTACTTGGCAGTAGGTAACGGCACTCGGAAGGGCTTGCCGCTAAATCATCGGCAGTCAAAGTAAAGCCAATTTCTTCAAACAATTCGCGTACGGCCGCATCGACATGTCCTTCGTTAGGCAAAACATACCCGGAAAGGAACCACGTTTTACCAATACGGGGTTTGCGTTGTAACACAAGCTTGATGTATGAGGCTTTTAAGCCTCCGACATGGTATACGACCAACACGTTATTGCCGGTATAACGGATCCCATGTCGAGTCAAATCAAGCAACTTCGCACGAGTCAAGCAACAATCAACGCGGGTGAAGGACCAAGAGCTCCGAAACCAATGCGGCAATTTCCGTTCTCGACCTAAGTGATGACAACAATATGTTATTATGCTCTTGCTTGTCGCTGCTAACTTGCATGTGGAAGTGCAAATGGAGAGAGATGAAAATGTCTCATTGTTTAGAGAGAAACATTAGTTTGTAATTGAACAAATTAATTATTGATAAAGTGATTCTGTCACCTCCCTCCATTGCACTAGGCTTAAATAGGTCTTGCCTAGGTAGCTTGCACTTGCTCTCGTGTGGTCCTCGTGCCAAGCACTAGGGCTTTCGTAATGGTTTGAACATACTAGCGACGCAACTTGTCTGTCTCGGGAAATTATACCAACGCGTCACCTAGCTTGTTAGATTAATTTCGCGTATCGTACATACCGGGATGAAATGGTAGTACAATTTTGTACATTACGCTCAAGTAGCAAAATTACAGTGGTGATGTAACCGTGTCGTACATCCTCCGTGGGAAAGTAGAGATCGAATCAGCGACGAGTACTTGTACGAAATTGAAACTGAAATTGTTTACAACAGGTCCAGGCAAACTGGACCGGCTGCTGTCTCACGGGCCACTCTACTTCGCCATACATGACTTATTAGCAAGTTGGGCCCGGGTCTCTCCGACCAGGTACATTTCTTATCGACACACCTATCTGCAATGTGTGTCGACGTTCCTCGGGAGTTATATAATTGTAAGCAACCGCAGTAATTGCCACATTCCCCCCACCTAAGCAGTAACAACGTACTAATTTTGTAATCAAGAAAAAACAGATCTAAAAGTAAATCCACTTGTCGAGAAATGCAAAACTAAACTGCTGCTCGACCTTCACGATGCACGGCCCGCTCCCACCGAACCGGGGTGTCGACCGGCCTAGGCCGGTCGGCGTTCGGGAGGGACGACGGGCCAGCCTAATCTAGCTCCCGCGTGACTTCGGTCTTGCCGAAGGTAGGAGGGGAAAGGCTGGCAAAAAAACCCTCCTCGCGCGGTCGCTCGTCGATCCCGCCGCTCCATCCCGTAAACCCCGCCCCAAGGTCTTGCCGCGTCCACCGACGCGGCGGTCCTCCGTGTCGAGGTCCCCCATCACCTCGAGGAGAGGTGGGGGGGACCGAGACACACAGACATAGAAAAAACTAGCGCTCCTGCCTCCGGGCCTGAAATTTCCCCGCTCATTTCCCCGGTTTTTTCTCTGTCTGGTACTCAGGTACCTGTCGGTTTCCCGGCATGTGGCCGTACCCTCCCCCCTCTGATCGCGCGTCCACCGAGCAGCCTTTTCTTGAGCGGGGGCCTCCGCGCTCACCCGGGCCCACGCTCAAGGACCCCTAGGAGTATGAAGGTCTGTCGGGGTAGTGGGTGTCGAAGAGGGGGGGGGGGGGGGGCAGGTCACCGTAGCCGGATCCGGCGGGCCGCGGGCGCCCGGAATTAAACAAAACCCTCCGTGCCGGGTTTTCCGCGGCGCCGACCCAAAGGGTCGTCGCCGCTAGATCGTGTCGCTCCTCCCGTCCTCCGTCGTGATCGCGACAGTCCTCCTTGCCGTCCAAGCTAACTCCTCCCCCCGGGAGATGACGCTGGACGACGTAGCGGCGCGCTAGTGAGCGCCCTACCCTGGTGCTGCTCCCCAACTAGCTCGACGCCGGGTACGGACATTGTTTTTTAGTATCCGAAAAATGCCCTCCGTACATGGCTTTCCGGCGGCGGCTGATCATGAAGATCGCCGCCGCCTCATATAGCCGCTCCTCCGTCTGCGACTAGCCACCGGCCTGTGCCATATCTTGCCTCACCCCTCGGCAAGGTTCGACGGCTAGCGAGCGCCCTTTCATGGCGCTGCTTCCCGGCTGGCCACCACCAGCTCCAACACCCGCCTCCCACAGCTGATCCGGCCGTACCTTCCTCGCCATCAAACGCTGCCGTAGTACATGCCCCACCCCTCAAAGTAAGACTGTACTTAGGAGTATCTGTACGCGAAAAAATATATCGGACGGGCCGAGCGGGAGATCTTGGCGCCGGTAATGCACAGAAACTATTTTTTCAAAAGCCCTATGTGCATGGCTTTCCCGACAGCTGCTGATCCCGCGGATCGAGCTGTCGGCCCTCTTAGCCCCCTACCGTGCCAAGCCTGGCACGGCTATGGGGATTCCAGTGCCCACCACGGGGAGGTGAGGGGATGCCGACGGGCCTGCGAGCGCACCCTCCTCCGGGGCCGCCGCCGCTGCGCCGCCGGCGGAGTACTTGTACGAGTCATGTAATCGCATGACAATACTCGTGTCGGAATCGGAACGGATAGTTACACTTAGGTCGTGCCGGCCCCACAAGGGGGGCGGGTGTGGTGACTAGAGAAGTGAGAGGAGAGATATGGCGGCCGGCGAAGGCACCGGCAGGACCGGCCGACCGCCACTAATAGGGCATGGAGTACCGCTAATAGCATAACACTAAGTACTAGGATGACAAATATACATACCTTGTACATTAGCACTAGCTAGGCAACGGGATGCTAGTGCTAACACCCCCCCTCAAGGTAGTCGAGGTCTTCGTCGCCCTAGCTTGCGTCAATAAAGGTGCCATCTTGGTCGAAGGTGTAGTGCTTGTAGCGTGTGTCTCAGGCCGAGTAGGTGTAGCGACCTGCGCTCAAAGGATCGTGCCGCTACCGGCGACTCGGCGAGTTGCCGATATGAAGTGGTTCCAAATGTACTGCGTAATGTACTGATATGATATGTAGCGGGAAAAACTGTCCACAGGCGAATTAGAGCGACCATGAGAGCGACCGGCGAGGAAGAAGTAAAGCCAACAAGGCTGATAGGAGCGTATGTGGAGTAGCAACAGATTGTACCGTGGTTACTAATGTGCATTCTGTTGATGTTTTCGCAGAAATGGCTCCCCGGGCCAGTCAAGCCAAAGACGAGTGTCTCTCCATCTCCACAGACAACAATAGAGCACACTCGGGCGGGGGCCCCACCAGCCCTGACGGGAAACAAGATACCGCATGCATATGCATTGAGCTCATGTGGCTCATGCTGTCACATGTGGCAAAATGGCAGCACACGAGAGCGTATGTGCACGCAAATTGTGCTCGTGTTGACTCCCCCTTTTCGCCGTCGGAAAGGTTAGCTCCTCGCTAAGTTGGGTGAGCGTTGCGGCGTTGCCTCGGGAAAACCAATAGCATTACTAATTAAAGTACGCACGGGCCGAATTTTCCCGGGTCGGTTTTAAACAACCATATCCGGTCGAGAGCATCGGTAGGCTGAAAGCTAGGTGAGACTGAAAGCGGGGTGGGGCGAACTTGGCGCCATGCGCTTTATACACGTGGTCGGGAGCTTCTCGAGATCGATATGGAGATGTGGTTTGGTTAGACTTCAAGGCTCCACATCATCATCTTGTTGTTGATGTGACGGTCACAAGTGCTCGCACGAACACCAATGATCCTCATATAGGTGCTCGTTTCCCACTCCCGGGTTGTCTTGCATTCAGAGCTCAACATATTTAACTTGATGCGGACCTCCGTACTTCCGCTTTGCTTGGTACGCCTTCGGTTCAGTCGGTCCATGACTAGTATCCCTTTGCTCTAGAGGATGGGGGCCGATTGGCGCCTATGGCGGGTGAGTTTGTTGATCGCTTGGCTAGTTTGGTGGCAATTCGTCGCTTCCTTGGTATGGGTGTTGCATACTCTCGTTCATTGCGTTGTGACATGAAAGTCCGCATGCAACATGTCGTCCGTCGATATACTTAATTACTGATGTTCCCCTTCGAAATTTTTTGGGGGTTGTGCGGCGAGAATTCATGCAACGTCTTTTTCTTTTTTTCTTCTCTTCATGGCACTTGGGGTTATCTTCGTGACGTTGTCACTCCCTATCTTCGTGACGCTTTGCAGGGGGGCGGTGCTGATGCTGTGGCATGCCCTCATGTTCCTCGGGGTTAGGCCTGATGTCCTTTTTCTTCCTTGCTCCTTTTTGCTTGGTGTCTTTCACTGCTTTTCTTGATGTAAGGATTAATATGAAATATATCCCGTTAAAACACCGTAATAATAAAATGGGAATAACTCCCGCTTTAGTGACTGTCTGCGCCATGCCCTCCGCAGACCCAACCCCGCACCTGCCAGTCCATACCCACCATAAGTACGGTGCGGTAGGGGTAGCACTATGCTGGCGACTCAATTCAGCCAATGCCACTTGCTGTTAGACTTGGGCTGCGCAGGCGCATTGGCGTATGGATTGACGCTACCAAGGTAGCGATACTGTAGGCCCGTAAACTGACGAAGCGTGTCTGGGTGGTGCATCATGCACGCGGAAGGACTTCGGCGCATTCTGGGCGACAAGTCAAAGCGGGGAAACAGGAGAGTCGACTCAAACCGGAGGGCTGACGCTAGCCAGTCGCACGGCGGTTACGCTCCACTGAATCTTGTGGAGCAGCCTCCAAATAAGCAGCTTCTAGATAAAGGGTCCGCGCTGACCGGGAAAGAAAATAGCCACGTGACGCCTGGCGCTCAGCTTGCTGAACACGGCGCCCAGCAGCCGATGGGTTGCGGTCAACGCGTCGAGCTCGCAACGCCTGCACGCGTGTCACAGCTGTCACCCGCCCCCAAGCCACTGGACTTCCTGTCACCGCTGTTCTCTCTACTGAAGGTCTCTGACGCCGCCGAAGTAGGAAATGAAAGGCACCCCTGCCCGTCCCCTGTGCCGCTGAGGCTCGGGTCATCGGGAGGGTCGAGGTGTGGGAGCGAGGTGCCCGAGACTCCAGAGCTGTCGTACGGTCGACCAGGGTCTGTCACTGGCAACCCTCGACAACCCTCGGCGCCGAGCAGCGCAGCCAACGGACCGGAGCGCACCCACAGCACGGCCTCACCGGAAGATATCGGGGTTGAGTGTGCTCAGCGGCGACCGAATTCGGAAACGAGCCAGGAGCTAGAGTGCGAGGACAGCGTCAGCGAGAGTAGAGAGTACCGCAAGTGGAGCGAGGGATACACGGACAGGAGTCTGAGGGATGAGGGGAGCTGGGCTGCACCGGTTATCGGGGAAGAGCGTGTGACTGAGCAAGACGAATGGGAGGCAGATTGGGCGAGGCTTCAGCGATGGACGCAGATGGAGTTGGCGTCCCAGGAGGAGGGCTCACTGGACGAGCTGGGTGTGGCTGAAGGAGGAACCTGGCAGGGGGAATCTCGTTGGAAGGGGAGCGACAGTGGCACCGAGGCTGACGACGATGAAGACTGCAAGTGCGGACCGGGTGTGTCCCAAATGCTCTTCTCGCCGACGGGTGGTGAAGAACGGATTGGGGCGGGTGAGGTTGGGCCAGAGACCATGCGCGGTCTGCATCTCAGCTACCACAGCTGCGAAAATGAGGCCGCTGGGTCAGAACCAGTTGACAAGCAATGTACGAGTGCCCTCACCCTTGCTGGAGATCATCGGAATGATCCATTTCCGGCAGCAGTGGGGGCCAGCGCGGGCCACCTCGTGTGCCGTCACTTTAAACGACAGGTCGACGCATTTGAGTACGCAGACAGGTACAATTAACCTCCACGATCCATTGCTGTCTTGGCTCTGTTTGCCTTTGCCACTTTGTCAAGAGATACGTGGCAAACCTACCGGAGTACTGCGATCACCTTTACAGTTTTTGAATGGACTGCATGTCTGTCTGATAGGTACAATGAGCACTTGCGGGTGGAGCAGCTCGAGGCTAGCGAGGCAGGGCCGAAGCGTAACGAAGGTGCGGTGCAGCGGAGGGCGGAGGGCTGCCACACTGCGTGCCGGCCAGGTGCTTTGCAGGTGTAGCCTCGCATGTCGCCCAGCATTAGCAAGTATTTCGTCTACGCACATTTCCACTGTCGATGATTCTCTTACCCCTTTGCCTCAGGTCTTCTGCGAGGAAGTGCCCAGCGCGAGTGGGTACAACCGGAAGTTTGTTTCGGGAACTTTGGAGGTAAGGCTTGTGTCGGTGAAGCAGTGCTCTGTGGAAGGCGTAGGTGCCCAATCGTTGCCGAAGGAGCGCTGTGCTGCTCTATTCACAGGCCGTGTGGCAGTACTGTTGTAGTAAGCCTCCTCAGGAGCGTCACTTCTATGAGGTCATACGCGAGAAGCAGCCATGCAAGGTGTACTGCGATTTGGAGTTCGCCACAGAATGCAATTCTGGTCGTGATGGGCACGCTATGGTGGCGCTACTGGTGACGCGGCTTAGTGAGGAGATCAGGCATGTCGTGTGTATGTGAGTGTGTGTGTGTGTGTGTGTGTGTGTGTGTGTGTGTGTGTGTGTGTGTGTGTGTATTGGAGGGGGGGGTCTATCACACCCGCGTGATAAATGCAGTCATGATTTATGGGTATTGCTTATCCTGTGACAGGGCGGTGTGGGGGCTGGAAGTACGGGCAGACACAGACGTGGTTGAACTCGACTCGTCGACGCCCAAAAAGTTCTCGCGTCATTTGATCATCGACCTCCCCGGCGCTGCTGTGCGGAACAACGTCATGGTGGGCGATCTGCTGAGCCGGTGTCTGGACTCGCGGGAGTTTTTTGTGAATAAGGACCTAGACGTCGACGAAGCTGTCCCATTTGTGGACATGGCGGTCTACAGCAGGTGGCTGGCTGTGTGCATGCCTATGACTTGCACCTTTGCCTCCTCCTTTAGACTCCTTTGCATCCCCCAATCTCTCAGTCCCTCCCTCCCTCCTTCACCCATGGCCAGAAACCGGCATTTTCGGACGTACCTCTCCAGCAAATCCAACAAACACGCGAGACTCCTCCCAACAGGTGTGAATCGTTTGCTGTAGCACCATGTTTTGGTTGATTTGAGCTGAGCTTGCGCGTTTAGAGTGTCCTTCCCTGATCGCGTGTGGCTGCACGACGATTGCAGATCGCTACGCTACCCGTGCCGCTTGTGCCCCTAAAGCCCTCTTCCAGGCGTCCCTTATTTGCAATCATGGCCCGGGACGAGCTGTGCTGGAGGGGCCAACACCGATGGGCAGCAGGGCAGATAGCACTCGGCGGCGTGGTTTCCAGCAGTCATTCCACAGCTTGCTCAATGATGCCCACCAATACGCAACAACGAGCGACCTTCCCTCGGGCGGTATGTCCACTTTGCTTTCATTGATTTACATTACTGCCTAGCTGCAGTTCATTAATTCGCCCAGTCACTCTTCCCAATGGTTTTTTGTTCGCAGAGTTGGAACAGCATGCGCAGAAGGTGTCCAAATTCATCGAACAGGCGGCTGCTATCAGGTAATTCTACCTTCCCCGTCCCCTTCTCGTGTGCTGCTATTTAGCCACATGTGCTCAATGCAGATGAGTGCGGTATCTTGTTTCTTGTCAGGGCTGGTGGGGCTCCCGCCCAAGTGTGCTCTATTGTTGTCTGTGGAGATGGAGAGACACTCGCCTTTGGCTTGACTGGCCCGGGGAGCCATTTCTGCGAAAACATCAACAGAATGCACAGGAGTAACCACGGTACAATCTGCTGCTACTGCATCCCCCCCCCCCCCCCCCCCCCCCCACATACACACTCGCTCGCTGCACCACTCCATCCACTTCCTATGATTTGCCGAACAGTGTCTGATCTCGTGTGCCTCGCCACAGCCTTCTTCATCGTCGACCTTGAGAAGGGCGTGTACGCTCAGAAGTGCTATGACCCAGACTGCCGCCACTTCAGATCTGCCTGGCTCCCCCTACCGGCGTTGTGTTGTTCCGATCGGGAACGGCCACAAATTCCCACCGAACCTGGGAGAGGAGGGGCGCATGCTACATGCCCAGCAGACTGCCATTGCGATGCGTGCCGACTGCTGTCGTTCGACCGCAACCCCAAGTTTGGCCCCAAAGCCGGAATGTCGCGGCACCTTCGAGCCCGGCGCGCCCTGGTCCTGCACCTCGGGCTGGATGAGGACACGTCTGCGCTGATTTTCGCCACTCCAGACCTCCCCTACCGACTGCTATGAGACTGTCATTTGACACGCGAATTTTGATTTAGGTTCTGCACTAGACGGCGTGCAGGGCGGCGCTCCTGTTGGAATAGAAATGCTTTACACAAGCATGTTCTAGAATAGGATATGAACACGACCTGCCCTTGTCCCCACGTGTAAGTTTTGATGGAGGAATATTTCATTGATAACGGGCCACATTCGGGCGTCTATAGCCCAATGATGCAGTTGCCATGCTGACAACGCCGTGATTGTGATTGAGAGGCATTGGCAGAGTAGTGCTGCCGGGGCTGCTATGCTGCGTCCGTCCTGTCTGTCGAGACACACCTATGCACCCATCGAATGATGGTACTGATGAGCCTACCGCGGTGGTGGGTATCAGTTCCAAAACAGGGCGAAGAGGGCGGGGATGAGGAGCGCCAGGGATGCACTCAAGCGGATGCCGGAAGAGTCATCTCCATCGGAGTCCCCCTCTGCGACCAGCTGTGCCATCCTTTCGTTGGCTGTATCAAGACTATCCACAATCTCGAAGCTCTTCACCGTCTGCAGCGAGTGAGAGCCGCAGGCACACACGTATGAGAATGCCCAACGCCCCCCCCCCCCCCCCCCCTCTTCCCCCCCCCCCCCCCCCCCCCCCCCTGCGGCGGCGGCCACAAAATAAACGATCCAGGGCGGGTGACTCGTGAAAGCAGCGCTTACCGCAGTGACGTCGCCGAGCTCGGATGCGAAATTTTCAGATGAGGAAGACAAAGCGGACGTCAGGCTCTGCAGTGCAGTCGCGTCTGCCGCACTCTCACCGGTGACAATCACAGCTGATTTCACCACAGACCCCTGGACTTGTATGATTCTCGCAGAAGTAACACCAGGCAATCTTTCCAGGTCCGCAATGAACTGCTCGCGCAGCGCATCAGTGAAGTCACCCTCAGTGAGGAGAGGTAGAGTCGCCTCGATCTGCACTACACGGAACTGCACACACAAAGGGAGGAGGGGGGGTTGGTTCAGAATCCAACCATGACGTGCGATAGCTGGGGCATGAAATGTGCGCAAGAAAAGGCAAATAGTGGGCTGCGTGTGGGAATTAACGTGTCTGAATGTGTCTCGTATAGGCGAGGGGAGTATGTCGCAGGGGGGGAACCTGTTGCCCACTCGGAGAGGGTGGTGCGGGAGTGGTAGTAGTGGGTGTCGGGGGAGGTGTGGTAGTGTACTGCGCCTTCAACTCAACGATTCTTGAGTTGACTGCTGCAAGTGTAGTCCCTTCCTCCCTCACAAAGGAGCTCTGCAAGACATGCATAGACATTTCAGAGAACGCAGTACGCCCAACCGTGAGGCTGCCCATTGTGTTCTGCTGCACTTTATTTTTTCGACTCTGCGGAAGGAAAAACATCCAGAAAAAAACAGTTTAACGCCGCACGGCACTGGGTAAAGAGGCTGAGTGCTACGGCTCGCTCACCAAAGATTGGAAGCCGACTGTAGAGCTATACACGCCCTGGTCATTAAGTCTGCTCTGCAATGAACCCTCCTCGCCCTCAAACACAACTGCGACGTGTAAGACAACACCACCATCGGTCGCTTCAACGCCTAGGATGTCGACGCTTACGGGTTCGTCGCTGGTGGCTTGGGAGAGGTCCGACGTAAGAGTGCTCCTTATGGCGTCGTCGAATTCAGCCAGAGACAGGGATAGGCTCAAGCTCGCCCTTGAGAGGAAGTACTGTAGCAGCAAAAACCGCAGGTTCAGATGTCAGTCGTTCGGGCTGGGATAAAAACCCTCTTCATTTCGACGGTCCAGACTTAAGCGGGAAAACACTTGGGGTTGGTGACAACAAGGCGCGGGAATAAACCCAAAGAAAACAGCGTAACTAGTAACGGCAGGGCCACAATAAAATACCTGATCCTCTGGTGTCGACGGGGTGCTCGACGGGGAAGGAGGTGACGACGTAACTGGGGGTGGAGGAGAGCTCATTGCGGGCGGCGACGTCGGCGGCGGTGGGGTGGGCGGCGGCGTGGGCTCGACACAAAAACCGTTGGCTCTTACATCTTGGAGCTTAGAGATCAAGCCGACGATACTCGGTATGGACGACGGAGCCGGACAAGAGGTTATCAGCTCACCGCACTCCACAGAGCACAGTGCGTTCTCGAGGTCTTTGAGGTCATCGCCCAGTTCCACTTCGCCGTTGTTGTCCGCCCCGTCGAGCACCGCCAGTACCAAGCTGGCTGGGGCTGTGAAAAAATACCGGGCTCCCTGATATTCTAGCAAGCGCCTTCGACCTCCATCAACTGCTCCTTCGTCTGACGCGAAGCCACCTGAAACTGAGACGCCGAAACCCAGCAGATCCTCTGCCCTGTAGGACGGCACGCAGGCGCGGAGCGTCTCTTCTACGCATGCGTTGCTGTTGACGGTGGAACAGATGCCCGCCAAGAGATTGGCCTCCTCTTCATCATCAGCATTGGACAGGCCAGAGCATTGACTCTTGCAGTTAGCCACGGAAGCTGACAGCTCGTCTGGGTTGAACTTTCCACACAACTCCCGGAAAGGAGCAAACATGAGGTCTTGGACATTCTCGATGCTGGAATCGTCGAGCGCAATAATGCGCTCCTGGTTGGTTTTCGTTGCGTCAAGCGCGACGAGAACGCGAGCCACAGTCGGAAACTTATCGGGGTCGGTGGGGTCAGCTAAGTCTGCCATCGTCTCGTAAAGGTCGATACACTCTTGGTTGAGGGTAGATGCGCAGCAGATGGAAGTGATCTTCTGAAACAGCGGTTCGTACCTGCAACTGTCTGATTTTTCTATGCCCGTCAAACAGGCGCCACCACAAATAGTAGACGACCCGGAAACCAATCCAATTGGCGCGACGCCAGTCTCCACCTCGAGAAGGTGATCAGAGAGGCTGAACAGGGGGTCCATAATGACAGGCACGACTGCGTCCACGGCCAATACGCAGTTAAATCCGGGATCACTGTTCAGGTCTGTCCTGCACCCGCAGAATTCCTCTACCAGGTTACGAACGCCGACGTCAAGGCAATTCGAGGTCCTGATGGCATATAGGCAGGTTTGCTCGCAGGTCCGTGGCAGTATGTTACTACTGTGCGTAAACAGTCGGAGTGCATCCGAATCTCCTGCTTTCACGCTAGCCAGGACGGTGGGGTCAATAAAGTTGCATGCCGCGTTGAGTGTTCTCTCCGCACCAACATTTCCTTCACAGTACCAATAGTTCTTGATTTGTCCACGCGCAGTTTTCGAGCACGCAAGCAAGAGGAGCCCCAGAATACAGACAGGACGCTGCCATCTTAGGGAGTTCGACATTCCGACACGAATAAAAGCTCGTCGCGCCTCAGTTCAGACTCGGGTTTGCAGGTTGTTCAGTTGGCGGCGGTCGGGACCGGGCGGCGGGGGGTGTAAAATCCCGCAGTGGAAATATACACACCCGCAAAGTTATTGCCGATTGTAGAGAAAGCTAAACGCGAGCAACACAACTGATTTAATGTCGCCCAGAAAGACAAATCCGTGCCCAGCTGGTCCGCAGCTACGCTTTGTGTAGCGCCTGTGGAAACCTTCGGAGCTATTGAACAATGAAAGCGAGGGGGATGCGCCTCGACGCTAAGCCAGGCTCGCGCATCCCGCATGTGAGATAATTTTCGGACCGTCGCGCGTGTGACGAGGTATCGTGTACTCGAAGCAGTACAGTGAAATATCAGTACAAGTATATGAAAAGGACCACGCAATGACAAATAAATAAATAAAAAGGTATAAAATGGAAGGTTTTTAAAGAAGGAAGGTTTCCTTAATATGGATTTTATACTACAATTATTTACTATATACTATATGTCATAATCGGATATAATTTTCATCGCCGGGTAGTTATTAGGGTTTCCATCCGTGCTCCACTGTTACCTTTACACATTTAATTAAGGGAAATATCATGGTTCAAATTAGAACATTATGAGCACGGACAATGAAAATGGGAGGCCAGTCTCATTTTTATTAAGGCCAGTTCTTATTGGGTGAAGTTTGCCACCATCATCCGCGAATAAAGATGAGATTTTCATTACGCGCGTTTGCCTCTGCCGGTGTGCTACCCGTCCCGGTTTACGCTACCGAAGCGTAATCCTCAGTGTACATTATAATACACCCTCAGTCTATATCCGTACAAATTGAATGAGCATTTATAAAGCTGTGTTGGGGCTCACTTATGCCAAAGATATGGATCACTTACAGAATTTGGTATTGGTGGCCCTTGGGCCACCCTACACGCAATGTGAGAGGGAATCGGGTGGGTGGGTTTGCGTGAGCGATAGCTCTCGTAAAAGGCAGAAGGTGGACACACAATCGCTGCTGGTGCGTTATATAGTGTGCGGACATTTTACTGTCCGTGCGCGCGTGGGCGCTTGAACCGTTAGGGAGATGTAGCGTCGGATGAGGTAACGCTTGTAACGGAGGTAACGCCGGTTACTTCGTAATTTAGCTCTGTAATTCGAACCTTTGTATTACCAATATGACCATTTAAGCCGGGTTGGGGCTCACTTATGCCATATCTCGCCGACTGGCGTGTAACGTTGGGTGGAGCGCCGCCAGGGGTCATCCAACCAAAGAGTTGCCAAGATCCCGGGCACGGGAGCACTGTTAGGTCGATGTAGTCGAGGACTACGTCCGATTCTCGCGCCCAACCGCCGAAGAACTTGATCTTCTGCATTGGGGTACCGATATAGTACGTTGCATTAGTTGCACCCTTTCGTAGGGAGTGCGAAGTCCACGCGAAACCGTCCGGAGGTTGCTCGTGTACTCCACGAAGTACTCGTTGTAGCCAAGCTGTCAGGGTGTCCGCAGTCCAATTTGTCGTAGGTTCGCGTAGACTAATGGCCAAGCGTATGTCCGGTATCTTTCCGGCGGAGAACTTGATACGGGCAGCGTCTAAGTAATATAGTAGTTTCGCGATGTCAAGGTGAGCCGAGTCTGGTAGTTCACATAGGAGTTTTCGCTTCGTGGAAGTACCCCGTTGACCTTTTCTCGTTCCGTGGTACATGAGGATTCCACCGGTTGGAGTACACAATAGGTCTCCAGATCGGCACTCAACTCCCGCTCCCACGCGACAAACAAATGCGGCTAGGAGTACCGTCGCTACACACGCAATGAACACTAGAGTGAGGTCCGTTTGAGCCTGAGTCCAAGTGTCTGTCAGGTGTGTGCGGAGGTCCTTGGCCAGGCGTAGCGATGATACGAGAATCCGGGCTGGAAGGTACAAGCGTGTGCGGCTGGGATGGAGGGAAACTTGGGACGCTGCGAGACCCCGCCGGACCTTGGCTACCAAATCGCCTTGTGCGACAGTTTCTGCGCCGTGGTCTTTGAAAAAACCGTTCATTGCTAAGAGGTAAGGCTGTAGACTAGTAGCCTTAATGGTGCCACGTTCCTCGATCCATGAGATGTAGCGGGCCATGGTAGCGGTTGTTGCGGCTAGCGGCGGTAGGCCTTGCTCTTCGCAGAATTGGAAGTAATGTTTTATCGCGCTGTTGTACGTGTCGGACGTGCGTTTCGCCCAAGCGGCGGTCAGTAAGTCGAGCGTTTTAGCTCCAAGGTTGTCAGTGCCCAGTGGGCGTTGCATGTAGGGGCGCATCGAGGCGGCCCATGGGTTATTGCAGCATGCCACCTCCACCTTGTAGCGGACTTTTGCTGCTCGGGTAGGGTACGCTTGGACAGCTGGCCTTATGCGTCGTGTGTTGAACATGGTCGGGGTAGCACTGACAGCACCCCGGCGGAGGTACAACAAGGCCGGGAGGGAATCCAGAAGACAGTGACGGGCCACTGAGGCTTGCCGATTGTACCGCGTCCGTGCCGCCGCCCGGGACGGAACAAGTGAGCTCGGGCCGGCAGGACGGTCTCGTGGCACGCCAATTCGGTAAGGGCCTGATGCCACGCTTTTCCTTGCCAACGGGGGGCGACCACCGTAGCTGCTGCGCCGCTCTGCTGTAGTTTCTGGGCGAGGTCGGGCAGCACGGGCCATGGCGGGTTGCACCAATTGTTTTCTTCTTTTCAAACCGAATCGGTGAGGTGAAGGGCGTCCACTGCTTCGCACGATGGGTCTAGCCAGTTCGCGTTGTAGCGGGGCAGTAGCGTGTTGAGAGCCAACGCAAACCGGTCGATTGTGTGCGGGCCGAATTGTGTGTCCATTTCGTGGAACACAGAGGGGTCGAGTTGCCAATCGTCGCTGTCGAGGTGGCGGCTGAGCTTGTTTGCCCACGTGTTTGCCGCAGAACGGATGTACCTGGGCCTGATGTGGATGTTGTTGGTGTCCAACATGTACCACAGGCGGCGTAACTCGGTCATCATCTTTGGGGAGCGGGACGTCAGGCCGGCTAGGACGTGGCAGACCGCTTGGGTGTCTTCGTGGAGGAGGACGTTGCGGCCAGCCAGGTGTGGCAAGAAGTTGAGGACGGCCAGACGGACGGCCTTCAGTTCCTTATAGGTAATGTGCTGTTTTTCGTCCTCTGGTCCCCAGAAGCCGCGCGCTTCGAGTCTGCCGTTTAGTACCGCCCCCCAACCATATCCCGAACTGTCGCATAGTATGTACGCTGACTCGACCGGGCGGTGTATGTTCTTGCCGTTGGCGTGGCTGGGTACATGTGTCCACCACTGTAGATCGCGACTCAGCTGCGGGGTGAGGCGGACGCGGCCTCCCCACTTGTCGCCAAGTACGGAGTGAAGTTCGCGTAGGAAGAATCTTGCCGCCAGAATAGTAAGAAAAAGGTACTGCACCTGACCAACGAATGATTGAAGTTCCTTGATAGGTAGCCATCTGTTGTTTCTTGTTGCACGTTGTAGTAGGTGTCGAGCTTGTTTGGCGAGCTTTTGAAGCTTTTCCGCTGGGGCGAAGAAGTAACTTGTAGCTGTGTCGATGTCGATGCCCAAGTGGTGGCCGTATTGCGTCGGCTCCCAAAAACCCTTGAAGGTGTCATATCCTAGCCATTTAGCTAAGTGCTAGTATCTGACATTATTTATTTCCTCTAAATGGTACCTGCTGTATCTTAGCGATATTCAGTGACTCTTTTATTGTCATCACGGCAGTACAACTGTATCGCCGTATTTTCCCTCGACAGTACAGAGTTACTAGCAGTATCTCTTCTAGATAGTTCTTTTCTAGATAGTTCTAAGAGCTTGTGTGATAAGGTTAGATAGACGGTACAGGTAACCTGAGTTAACCTGTATCACTAGTAATAGTTTGGTTTAGTTAGCAGACAGCACAAGCTACAGGTTCTAAGGCTGTTTCTAGAACACCCGAGGTGTGGATATTTAAGACGGGGACTTACTGGTAGAGGTGAGAGACCGGTACAGAATAGGATCACGCCACACCCAGATTGTAAGAAACCCTGTTCCTAAGACAATCTTACTAATTCTCTCTACGCTGTATAATTAGATCCAGAGATTAGGTTCTACTATTAGTCTAAGGTTGCCAACTTAGCCTAACCAAAGTAGCACCTCACACGTGGTTTCGGAGCCTCAGAACAGCTAGACGAGACGAAGATGTCTAACCGAGCAGGAGAGAGACTACCAGAGGAAGTTGATGGTCGACCAGAGGGGGCGCCTTCTGGGCCGACACAGCCGACGTCGACAGATGGTAGAAGACAGACAGTGCGAGAAGGATCGAGTCCCACGATGGAGCCTATGTCGGTACACGTCACCGAGATGCTACAACGACTAAGTAACCGAGTTGACACTTTTTCGACTGAGCTATCTCAACTGCGTGACCACGTCGACAACGGTTTCAGACATTTTGAAGGACGAGTGAACAGAAGCCGAGAAACGGAGAATTTTCTTCGAGGAGAACAATTGAGATCGGAGAGGACGCGAGAGATGCCAAGCATGATGCCGAACGATGTCAAACCAGCCAAGATCAAGAGCATCGCTACGACTAACATCGACGAACTGAGAAACTGGTTCCGACATGCACGAGGGTATCTACGGTACCACAGCGTTAACCATGAAGAGCAAAGAGGAGTGTACTGGGTATCTGGCTTTCTGGAAGGACCACTATCGAAGTGGTGGTACTCCCAAGTTGCGCAGACTGGAGATGAAGTCGGTGGAGGATTTTCCGGAGTTTCTGAGATGGAGAAATCCTTAATTCAGGAATTCTGCGGAAGAACACCGGCGGAACAAGCGAGATTGAATTTGGACAAAGCGAGACAGAAAACCACGGTCCTGAAGTACGCGAACTATTTTCGAGAACAATTATTGGAGCTTCCTCACCGTCACGAAGAAGATAATGTACATGATTTCCAACGCGGTTTGAGACCCTCGATTCATAAGGAGGTTGCCCTGAAAAACCCTAAGACCCTACACGAGGCGATTCAAGCAGCTCTGCGAGCGGAGGCAGCGGAGACCAAGATTGAGACGACCCAACGCTCGACAGGCCGACTGAACGCCATCGAAGAAGACATCGACTTTTCAGAGGCAGTGGAGGAGATCGACAGTGAGTCGGAGGAAGATTCGCATGGCGCGACCGAAGAAAAGCCGCGGGAGCTGTACGAGATTAGACGCCTCACTCAAGAGGAGGTCGACAGATTTAAGAAGGAGGGCAAGTGCTTCATTTGCCACAAGAAGGGACACATCGCTATCGACTGCCTAGACAGAAAGAACAAGAAGAATGACAGAACGAGGAAATCCCGGCCGGGAAAGTGAGACCTGAGTCGGCAGCTCGCGGCAAGCTGCAGGATGAGGTTTCGTCTCCTACAGCGACTCAGGAAGAGACCAGAACAGAAGAAGTACGAGACCCGTTACCTCAAACGACATTGAGGCCAGTCTTTAGGAGCAAGGACTTTAGCGACTGGATGATGAATAGGGAGTATTTCCTGAAGTACTCTCAGACCTACGGACCTTTCGACTTAGATGGAGCTAGCGATAATGACGGCCTCAATTCTCAAGTGGCGGAGGATTTTTGCTGTCCGGCGCGCCCGTTTCAGGAGAGAGAGATTTACAGAAGTACCGGAGAATTTGGCTAAATGCGCCATTTAATGAATTGGAAGATTTTTTGGGCCATTATTTGCGGAGTAAACTGCTTCATCCCCATCTGCGAGCGGTTATAGTGGTTCCAAAATGGAGGGCAAAACCATGGTTCAAGCTGCTGCGAAATTTCCGACTTGTCGACGAGCTGGCGGCGAAAGAACATGTGTTTACCTGCCCCACGAACGATGGAATAGAAGGAAGAAGGCAAGATGTTGGACCGACAAGATGGACGACGCAAGTCTACGTCGACGACACCGATCGAGTTCGATTTCTGCCTCAGAATCTACAGAATCCCCCGAAGACCTACTGGACTCACTCGACGACTCTTGTTACCGATGGCCGACGAGTGTTACTAGCGAAAGAGGACACTGGCATGGTCTGGTTTCCTGGTGGCAAACAGGAGATTGAAGACGCGACCCCGGAATACACAGCAGTGCGAGCTCTTACGGAGACAACTGGATTTAAGGTGAGCGAAACAAATTTACGCCTTTTAGGGACGGAGTCTTCCGGACAAAATAAGCACTACGTGTATATCGCTCGCGTTCGACCCGGATCGATACCGGACGCTACGTCAACTTCTTCGGCAATATGGGCTACATGGAAGGAATTAATTTCGGCACGGCGTACGGGTTATCTAGTCTGTGGAGAACAGCAGTCCCCTCTTCGTTACGAGACTTACGGGAAACCGATCGACGGGTGGATGAACAAGAACGCCCGACTAGAAGACAGTGTTCCTGCGACGCTACATGTATCCACAACCCAGTATGGAACAAGTCTGTTAGTGTTGGGAGGCACCTTACGCGGACATCGATGCCGTATTTTGGTTAACTCTGCCGCTTCGGAAAATTTCTGCAAGGCTGAGTGGGTACGGGAGCATCACATCCCGACGGTTACTGGAGAGAAATACCGGATAAAATTGGCAAATGGTAGTACAACTACGACTCGCCAGCGACTACGGAATGAAGTGCTCACAGTAGGGACCCTGGACATACGTCTGGACGCAATTACGACAGAACTGGATAAATTCGACATCATCCTCGGTCAACCTTGGTTACAAGCCGTCAACCCGGATATAGATTGGTCTACTAAAACGATTCGCGACCGTAAAACTGGCGAAGCTATGGTGCCTGGCGACGAGTACACCGTACATGTGACAGTACATCACTTGGAGGCGGATGAGATGGCAAAGCTGCTTAGACAACAACCAGCAGACCTCTTCGTGATTGGACTACGAGAAGTACAAGACGCGGTCGACGACATCAACACTGACCAACAACCTGAGTGGACGACTTCGTTACGAGATTCCCTGAATGAGTTTACGGACATTATCAAGGAGCCTGACGGTCTACCGCCAACTCGCGAGTGTGACTTTGAAATTAATTTGGAGTGCGATGAACCACCCAAGGAGCGAACGTACCGTATGTCACCAGCAGAACTCCGGGAGGTTCAAGTACAGTTGCAAGACTTACTCGCAAAAGGCTGGATTCGTCCGTCTAAATCTCCGTACGGTGCCCCGATTTTATTTGTACGCAAGAAGGATGGTACCATGCGTATGTGCGTAGACTACCGGAAACTCAACGACCTCACGAGGAAAGACCGAACACCGTTACCCCGGATTGATGAGTTACTCGACTCGCTATATGGGGCTCACTATTTCAGCACGTTGGACCTGTATAAAGGCTATCATCAAGTTCGAGTCAAGGAGCGCGACATACATAAGACAGCATTCCGAACTCATTACGGATTGTTCGAATACTGCGTTCTACCCTTTGGACTTTGTAATGCCCCAGCTGGATTCCAAGCGATGATGAATCGAGTTTTGGCCCCGTATCTTGGCAAGTTCTGCGTGGTATATCTAGACGACGTGCTGATATACAGTAAGACGGCCGACGAACACCTCGAGCATATTCGACTCGTGTTACGAGAGCTGCAGCGACACCAGTTGCATATCAAACTCTCTAAGTGTTACTTCGGACGATCGAGCGTCAATTTTCTTGGGCATGTGGTGGAAGCTGGACAGATCCGAATGGACCCTGACAAGGTTGAGGCAGTACATAATTGGCCCCGACCGAAATCTGTGACTGAAGTACGTGGATTTCTGGGACTTGCTAGATATTACCGGAGGTTTATCAACCAATTCGCAACCCTAGCAACCCCATTAACGGACCTGACCAAGAAGACATCGGAATTTCGCTGGACTCCTCAAGCCGAGTCAGCATTCGAGCAAATTAAAGACGCGATGGTACGTGCACCAGTACTGGTAATTCTTGACACTTCTCCTAATGCAAGGTACACACTGTACACAGATGCTTCTGGATTTGCAGTAGGAGCTGTGTTGTTACAAGACCAAGGTATTGGATTACAACCTGTTGCGTACCATGCTCGAAGGATGAACAAGCATGAGGTACACTATCCTGTCCACGAACAAGAGCTACTGGCAGTTCGCGACGCTCTACTGAAGTTCCGTTGCTACTTACCGCGTCGTGTAGTTCGTACAATACTCTTGATCGCAATGTAGAGACGTTCGGAACATACAGTCTTGTTCCGTAGGCGTACAAGAGTCCATTAGATTGACGTACCAGCCAGGTAGGCAGAGATTTCCGGGTAAGCAGATATTTGTCCGAATCGTAAGCGCTTTTGATTTCCGCATGAAGTCCAGAGTCAGGATGTAACCGGGATTCCAGGGAAAAAATCTGCGCGTGTAACTCGCATTCAGCTTCATCGTTGGTCCAATCGCGTAATAGTTGCAGCTTCTGCAATGAGTCCTTCAGGTCAGGTCGGCGAGACAGAGCGTCTGCCTGGTTGACTGCTCCCTTCTTGTATACGATGTCCATCTGTCGCTGGTAAGGTGCTAGAACTTGAAGCCATCGCACCTGTCGAGTAGACAAATCGCGCTGCCGAAAGAAGTGTCGCAACGTGTCGTGGTCCGTAATTACTGTAAATCCCGCCGCGCATGACACCCTGGTATTATTCGACTATTGGCAGCAGTAACCCGGACGTTTTGGTGGCCTAACATGAAGCGGACAGTACAACACTATGTACGCAGCTGTGTTACATGTCAACGCAACAAGGCAGCGCGACACAAGCCTTATGGACTCCTTCAATCGCATGAGGTACCGACCAGGCCCTTTGAGCATGTATCGCTTGACCTGATTACGGACCTTCCTGAGTGCGATGGGTATGATGTTGTGGTGGTATTCGTCTGTATGCTTACGAAACGGACGATTGTCGAGCCAATTACGAAAACGATTACAACAGAACAATTAGCAAAAATTATGCACCGCGCTGTTTTTCGGCATTTTGGCTTACCACGGAAATTAATATCCGATCGAGATCCCCGGTTTATGAGCGACTTCTGGCAAACCCTATTTAGGGCTGTTGGCACCAAGCTTAATATCTCTACGAGCTATCACCCCCAGACAGATGGCCAAACTGAACGAGTAAACCAGACATGGGAGCAAGTCATACGATGCTATGTGCACCCCTTGCACGACGACTGGGTTCAACACCTTACCAACGTGGAGTTCGCGATCAACGCAGCGGTTTCTACGTCAACGACTATGTCTCCATTTAAGGCGACGCTAGGATTTGAGCCGACATCTCCAACGACGGCTACATTTAAAGATAACGAGCCTAGCCGTACTTTACCGGAGCAAGTGAAGATTCTGGTCGAGATGCACAGATTTGCCCACGACTGCGTCAAAGCAGCCCAAGACGCTGCAAATCGGCACCGGTTACCAGTACCTTTTACAGTTGGCGACAAGGTTAAGCTCAAGGCGACAAATATACGGTTTGTACAACAGCCATGTTCTAAACTACGCGACCGCTACATTGGACCGTTTCTCATTACGGAGGAAGTTTCCCCGGTTGCATTTCGGCTTAAGCTACCCCCTGGAGTACGGATTCACGATGTTGTACATGCCAGTCTACAGGAAAAATGGAATTCAGAACCAGAACAGGCCAACAGTGCGCAGCCAATTCCGATTGTGCACGATGCGAAGCGATTTGAAGTCGACAAAATACTCGACGTGGCTTTTAACTCCAATGGCACGGGACTTTTGTTTAAGGTCCGCTGGGCAGCACCGTTCAACGTACGTAGCGAGGACACTTGGGAACCCATGCGAGGAGTCAACCACTTAAGCATCTTTTCCGAATTTCTTCGAACGGATGTTTATCGAGAATTTTCAGGCACCCCTGACTTTGTCAGATTTCGCAATCGCTGGCCTGCAAGAACCCCCAAGAAACCAAGACCCTGAGTACTGCACAGCGAGGACGCTGGTGCTTAAGGAGGGGAGAGTGTCATATCCTAGCCATTCAGCTCAGTGCTAGTATCTGACATTATTTATTTCCTCTAAATGGTACCTGTATCTTAGCGATATTCAGTGACTCTTTTATTGTCATCACGGCAGTACAACTGTATCGCCGTATTTTCCCTCGACAGTACAGAGTTACTAGCAGTATCTCTTCTAGATAGTTCTTTTCTAGATAGTTCTAAGAGCTTGTGTGATAAGGTTAGATAGACGGTACACGTAACCTGAGTTAACCTGTATCACTAGTAATAGTTTGGTTTAGTTAGCAGACAGCACAAGCTACAGGTTCTAAGGCTGTTTCTAGAACACCTGAGGTGTGGATATTTAAGACGGGGACTTACTGGTAGAGGTGAGAGACCGGTACAGAATAGGATCACGCCACACCCAGATTGTAAGAAACCCTGTTCCTAATACAATCTTACTAATTCTCTCTACGCTGTATAATTAGATCCAGAGATTAGGTTCTACTATTAGTCTAAGGTTGCCAACTTAGCCTAACCAAAGTAGCACCTCACAGAAGGGGTGGCGGAGAAGGCCGAGACTGGCAAGGAGGCGGTCGACGCGCTGACGGAGCGCCAGAGCGAGCGCACGAGTGGCGGCGAAGAGGAGGAAGTCGTCCACGTAAGGTAAGATTTTTTGCTCCGCGCCACCGCGTGTGCCGTAGGAAGCGCTTGCTTGGTCTGTCGCTCTCGGGTTGTGTAGGCCTCCACTGATGTGTCGTAAAACCACCGGGGTCTGGTTGTCGGAGGTGTCGTACGAATGTGTCCGTAAACGCGCAAAAGTGGTAAGGGCCGAGCGACCAATCCATCGGGAGGCAAGCTAGTCGGTACAATTGGCCGCGAACGTTTACTGTTAGGAAGTCGCGCTGCTCTGACACGATGCCCAACGCGTAGATCCCGTCCTTGAGGTCGAAGGAGAACATGTAGTCGCCCTTTCGCGTGAGATGGCGTCCGCCTAGCAGAGACTCCATCCGTAGTCGCTTTTTGACGCAGAAGCTATTAAGGTGTCGTAGGTCGACGATAAATTGCGCTGATTGTTGCCGGGCTTGGCGACTAAGAATAGACATGATACGTACTTGTTGCAGGTGGTGCGTTCCCAGACTCCCGTCTCCACGAAGCGCGCGAGCTCGGCCTCGACAAAGGTGAGTTGCTCGGGGGTAGCGTCTAGTAGTGAGATGCCTTGGTTGAACGGAGGTTGGGGTCGGTTGTTTAGGAAGGGAATAGTAACGCCCTCCCGGATCCACCGTAAGACTTGACCGCTCGCGCCGATATCTTTCCATAATTGCCAGTTTCGCCGCACGCGATGACGCATGTAGCTTGAATATGGTGTGCAAGAATCGGCGCGGCGGGTCACCCCGTCATTCCTCCTTGTCGGCCTCGGTCTTCTTGTGTGCCTTGTCGGTAGAGGGGAGGGGGCGGCCGCCCGCGCGGTCCTTAGGCTTGGCCTTGGGTTTGTCCGGCTTGTCCGACATTGTCGTTCGGCATGTCCGGTCTGTCTGATTTAGGCTTGTCGCCCTTGAACTGGGCAGCTGCTTGCGCTTTTGCAGCTACTGTGATGCCGACTTCGAGTCGTTTGTCCTCCGAGGCTGACAAGAGTCCGTCGACGACGTTGCCTCCACGGTCGGAGGCGACTGTGTCGAAGCAACGTGTGTAGACGAGACGCTCCGCGACGCGTTCTTCTCCGGTGAGAATCTTCTTGGCCTTGAAGCGCCTGATATAGGTGAGTCGCGCTTCCCCCGCTGAGGCCACTGCTTGATGAGTACGTAGCGCTGCGTCGACGAGTGAGTACGCGTAGGTTGTTTCGTCGGGGTAGAGGTGACCGCGCCAAGCGTTTCCATAGCAGTTTCGAGTGCCGCGTTAGCGGCGGCCGTAAAAACACCATAGCATGGCATGTGTCGATACTCGTCGCGGGAGATTCTCGCGTTGTCCGTAAAAAATTTGTCGGCCTCGTCTTGTCGAGGGTTCCACAGGCACGGGACTGTTGTGCCAGAGGGGGGTAGGCAGTCCGCGAACGTACGGGACGCGAAATCTGACCACTCTCTAGGGTCGATGTACTCTAGAGGGGTGTTCCTATTGAAATTGAAATTGTTTACAACAATACCAGTAAGAACCGGCTGTCGTCTCTGGGCCCCCCCTTTTGCTATGCCATACAGGACTTAGAAGCGTGAGGTAGACCGTTAACCACTGATCCCAACCTCTCCAATGGCAGTAACAGCTAATAATTTGTAATCAAGAAAAACAGATCTAAAAATAAATCCACTTGTCGAGAAATGCAAAACTAAACTGCTGCTCGACCTTCACGATGCACGGCCCGCTCCCGCCGAACCGGGGTGTCGACCGGCCTAGGCCGGTCGGCGTTCGGGAGGGACGACGGGCCAGCCTAATCTAGCTCCCGCGTGACTTCGGTCTTGCCGAAGGTAGGAGGGGAAAGGCTGGCAAAAAACCCCTCCTCGCGCGGTCGCTCGTCGATCCCGCCGCTCCATCCCGTAAACCCCGCCCCAAGGTCTTGCCGCGTCCACCGACGCGGCGGTCCTCCGTGTCGAGGTCCCCCATCACCTCGAGGACATGTGGGGGGGACCGAGACACACAAACATAGAAAAAGCTAGCGCTCCTGCCTCCGCGCCTGAATTTTCCCCGCTCATTTCCCCGGTTTTTTCTCTGTCTGGTACCCGGGTACCTGTCGGTTTTCCGGCATGTGGCCGTACCCTCCCCCCTCTGATCGCGCGTCCACCGAGCAGCCTGTTCTTGAGCGGGGGCCTCCGCGCTCACCCGGGCCCACGCTCAAGGACCCCTAGGAGTATGAAGGTCTGTCGGGGTAGTGGGTGTCGAAGAGGGGGGGAGGGCAGGACACCGTAGCCAGATCCGGCGGGCCGCGGGCGCCCGGAATTAAACAAAACCCTCCGTGCCGGGTTTTCCGGCGGCGCCGACCCAAAGGGTCGTCGCTGCCAGATCGTGTCGCTCCTCCCATCGCGACCGTCCTCCTTGCCGTCCCAGCTGACTCCTCCCCCCGGGAGATGACGCTGGACGACTTAGCGACGCGCTAGTGAGCGCCCTACCCTGGTGCTGCTCCCCAACTAGCTCGACGCCGGGTACGGACATTATTTTTAGTATCCAAAAAAGCCTTCCGTACAGGGCTTTCCGGCGGCGGCTGATCATGAGGATCGCCGCCGCCTCATGTAGCCGCTCCTCCGTCTGCGACTAGCCACCGGCATGTGCCATGTCTTGCCTCACCCCTCGGCAAGGTTCGACCGGCACAGGGCTGGTCGACAGCTAGCGAGCGCCCTGTCCTGGCGCTGCTTCCCGGTTGGCCACGACCAGCTCCAACACCCGCCTCCCACCGCTGATCCGGCCGTACCCTCCTCGCCATCAAACGCTGCCGTAGTACATGCCCCATTCCTAAAAGTAAGCTTGTATCTAGGAGTATCTGTAAGCGAAAAAACATATCGGACGGGCCGAGCGGGAGATCTTGGCGCCGGTAGTGCACAGAAATTATTTTTTCAAAAGCCCTCTGTAAAGGGCTTTCCCGACAGCTGCTGATCCCACGGATCGAGCTGTCGGCCCTCTTAGCCCCCTACCGTGTCAGGCCTGGCACGGCTACGGGGTTTCCAGCGCCCACCACGAGGAGGTGAGGGGATGCCGACGGGCCTGCGAGCGCACCCCCCACCGGGGCCGCCGCCGCTGCGCCGCCGGCGGGCGCCGGGTGTTCCTACTATCAACTGGTAGAGCGTCGAGCTTGAGTCGTCCACCCGCAGCGCTGTCGGAATCGGCTGTGGGGATGGCTGAAGTAGTGTGTTTTGTTGGCGCGGCTGCGACGGATAGAGTTTCGACATGGGCTGCTAACTGCTTTACAATATGTGTCAGCAATTGTAGCTGGTCGGATGCTGTTCCGGCGCGTCACCGGGCGCAACGGGGTAGAGGTCGGTAGGCAATACTAGGCGGCCTGCTATTTGAACTCAAGGAGTGTGTTTTCGTGCGTCGTGCAAGAGACTCAAGTGATCAACACCTTGCGTGCCTAGCAAGAGCCACGATGCCGTTTGCGTGAGCGATAGCTCTCGCAAAAGGCAGAAGGTGGACACACAATCGCTGCTGGTGCGTTATATAGTGTGCGGACATTTTACTGTCCGTGCGCGCGTGGGCGCTTGAACCGTTAGGGAGATGTAGCGTCGGAGGTAACGCTTGTAACGGAGGTAACGCAGGTTACTTCGTAATTTAGCCCTGTAATTCAAACCTCAATATTACCAATATGACCAACAAATAGTGAAAATTGTAATTCTTACTTACAAGATAAATCATCTAAATGCGTCATGAAAATGAAATGGGGTCATGTGTGTATTCTTTACAAATCTACGGATGAATATCTATTCAAATAATTTGTGAAATTGTACTGGATGGTCAAAGCCAAGTATTTTCTTCTGTCGGTATGTACAGGGGGGCCTGTATCCCAGACTGCGCTGTGGGTCGCGAATCTCACACTCTCGATGCGTCTGAAAGCGGGGTGGCATTATAACACGACGAAACATTTTTTACAAAAAAGCAGTGGAGGCCACCAATAAGCAAAAAGAAGAAAAGAGGAAAAACCTAAGCCCGAGGAACAGGAAGGCATGCCACAGCATCAGCAGTGCCCTCCTGAAAAGCGTCGCGGAGATAGGAACCCAGAGTCCCATGAAGACCAGGAGAAAGACGTTGCATGAATTCACGTCGCACATCCCCCAAGAAACGGAACAGAAGTAGCTCGACGAACAAAATGCTGCATACGGACAGAACTGTCAGAACGCATTATAATACACCCTCAGTCTGTATCCGTACGTATTGAACGAGCAACAAATAGTGAAAATTATAATTCTTACTTACAAGATTAATCATCTAAAAGACCGGCTTTTATTTAAGCCACCACGGGCGTAAGGCATCGGTGCAGTTTACTGATGCTGTCGCTGTCGCCACCAGCACCTCCCTCCTCACTACAACGTGGAAAAGGCGGAAACTGCTAAGCCTCTCTTTGACAGTCGGTGCAGGTCGTGCTGCGGAGCCTCGTGTAGCGGAAGTACAGGGATTGCGGTATAGGTATTGCGGAGCTCCGTCACCATGGCGCGCCTCCTGAAGGTGAGTAGCCTTCCTCCACTACTCGAGACGCAGGCCTCACCTACAACTAAGGCCGCTACAGTATACAACATACTGCTTTGGTGGTGAGGGGCGGGGCGGTGTGCGCTGCCGCGGCTGTTGAGTTTCGCGTTTGGCGGTGGGCTGCAGAAAATGAACGCGAGCATCTCTGACTATATCGATCGCAAGTTTCATGGCACTCAGGTTTGCTCGGCTCACCGATGCTTGCGTGCCCTTGTCGCCTCCATCGCAACTGTGTCAACTATGTATTGTGCGAGGTGTGGGAGTGCCGTTGCTCACTCGGCGATGGGCGCGCTGTGCGGCGCAGGAAGAGTTCGACGAACTCCTACGCACCTCCTCCACCGTCTACGTAGGGAATCTCACGTTCTACACCACGGAGGAACAGATCTACGAGGTGGGTGAAGCAGCGACGCCCGCATTGCGCTCTTTCTGGTCACACAACAACCGCCGTCCCGCGGGCTCAGTAAAGCTCAAAGCTCAACACTCAACCAAAGCCGCCTGTCCCTCTATTGTCAGCACTCGCTCTCCTATATTGTCACTAGTAAACCGTGCTCAGCCTCAGCGCGCCATACATATAGCCCCTGCTAAGCACGAAATCCAACTCTCTCACAACACTCGAGCTTAGGCAGTCAGTACACACGAACCAAGCTCTTCCAGCACCCGGTACATTTCATTTCAGTTGCAGGCGGCAATGCACTCCCCCTTCAGCATTCGGCGCTGTTCCTCGTCAACACCTCAGCTATGCCTCCGTCAGCTTTCGAGGTGTGTGTGTGTGTGTGTGTGTGTGTGTGTGTGTGTGTGAGTGTGTGTGTGTGTGTGTGTGTGTGTGTGTGTGTGTGTGTGTGTGTGTGTGTGTGTGTGTGTGTGTGTGTGTGTGTGTGTGTGTGTTTTATGAGCGTGTCGTTGTGTGTGTATCTATGTCTCTTGACCCCCTTGCCTCACTCTCAAAGCTAAATCACCCCCCTATCCCAGCATCCATTGCCAGCACCTACTGCGTAGTTAGAGAGGCCCGTGCGGTAGGTAGAGGGAGCGCAGCGCCCTCGACGAACCGTCTCTGACTCTGCCCCCCCCCCCCCCCACCCCCCTCCCCCCCCCCCCCTCTCAAATGCACACCCCCATGGCCTCAGATTATCTGCCCGCTGTGTGTGGTGCAGGTGTTCTCCAAGTGCGGAGATATAAAGCGCATCATCATGGGGCTGCATGCAGAGAGGAAAACCCCATGCGGCTTTTGCTTTGTGGTAAGTGATTCCAGCTGTGCTGAAAGGCAGAGGCGGTGCTAGTGCTGATGCTGGGCTCAGCACGCCGCTTGCACCGCAGGTGTACTACACACGTGAGGACACGGAGGACTGTGTGAAGTACATCAACGGCACCACGCTGGACGACCACGCCATCCGGGTGGACTTCGACTGGGGTTTTCAAGAGGGACGCCAGTTTGGGCGCGGCGTCACTGGCGCGCAGGTTTAGCCGCCCCCTCACGCACAAATCGCGCTCCGAACAATTTTCTCGTAATCCGCATGCCATGAGAGCCCTTCCTCACACACGCACACACACACACACACACACACACACACACACACACACACACACACACACACACACACTCACACACACACACACACACACACACACGCACACACACACACACACACACACACACACACACACACACACACACACACACACACACACACACACACACGCACACACACACACACACACACACACACACACACACACACACACACACACACACACGCACACACGCACACACACACACACATGTGTGGGGGGGGGGGGGTGTGGATGTGGGTGGGTGTCACCCAACCTCTCCATCGCGCACGCGGAGACACACACGCACACACACACACACGCACACACACACACACACACACACACACGCACAACTAACACGTACAACACACACACATATACACACACACACACACACAACACAACACAGTAACACACACACACACACAACCCATGCACATCACAGTAACAACACAGTAACACACACAACACACACACACACACACACACACACACACACACACACACACACCACAGGCACGCAGCCACATGCACATGCAGGTATGTACAACTTATCCCCAAAATATTTGCCAGACTGAGCCAGGCGCATGCCGGCGTAAATTGTGGCGTCTGGACCGCGTAGGTGCGAACCGACTGGAGTACGGGCGTGTATGACCAACTGAGGGCGCAGAAGGCCGCGCAGGGCGGCGGCCGTGGATTCGTACGCCCCCAACAACCATATGCTGTCTGCCCCCCCCCCCCCCCCCCCCCCCCCCCCTTCCATCCTTCCTTCCTCTTCAGTCAGGCTATTTCTGAAGGTGGTTTCATGCCTGACTGTTGCAGGGGCGTCGTGGGGGCTATAACGACAGGCGCTCGGGCGGCGGCCGTCCTAGGGATGAGTCCTACTCGAGCCCCCCACCTGGACCTCCTCCAGGTAAAAGAATTTCTGGGCCCTGCACGCCCGCGGGTCTTTCCTCTCTCTTCAAGCTTTCGGGGGCCATGGAGGCGTGTGCGCGCGGACGAAAGCCGCCGCGCGCGCGAGTTATATGATACGCGTCTATTTGTGTTTTTATTTTTGTGTCTAATTGTTTCGTTTTTTTGAAGTTATAAGGTGAACGGAGGCCGAATTTTGTGCTCGAGCGTGCTTGTGTTCTTCTTACTCCATTACATGATTGTTCATCTTAGCTTATGCTTCGTAAGGAAACACAAAGCTAGTGTATGCGTTATTGCGCGTTGTGCATTTAATCCATTACTGTTAGTTATATTGTGGGCGCGGAGGAAAGGAGCGAGGGGAGGGCCGCGGAGGGGGGGGGGGTTGCGCGGAGAGGGAGGAGTTTGCGCGCGAATGTGTGTGTTTGTATTTATGCATTCCTTGTCAACTGTTTGTTTCTTTTAAGGTTGGATGGGAAGGAGGGGGGGGGGGGGTTCACTCCTGTTCGCGAGGGACTGTGGAAACGCTATCTGCAAATTACTCTCGCTTACTCCTCATATTAGTAATTATCATTTCTATTCTATGAGGAGAAACTTGGAGACGAGGAGGGGCGAGACAGTATTGCGCACTTGTGAGTTCTCTATAGGCGCTTTATTTGTACATTGGGTATTTTAATGGTAGCTGTGGAGAGGGGAGGAGGGGGAAGGGGGGGGGGTATTTTTCCATTGTCGGCGACTTATATCGTTGGGTAAGGAGGGGGGGAGGGGGGGGGGCGCGCGTCTTGTCTGTGAGATTTTTTGAATAGATTGGAATATTGAGGTGTGTGTGTGTGTGTGTGGTTGGAGGGGGTGGGATGGGCATTCCTGTGTGCGAGCGATAGTCAGTGGAAAGTAATTGCACAGTGATGGAGCTATTTGTGTTTTAAGGGGGAAATTGGAGGATGGGAAGGAGCGGGGGAGAGCTGCATGCTTTTTTGTTGTCGTGTTTTTTTGCGTTTTATTTTCCATTTGTGATGAGGGGCAGGTGTGGTGAGGGGAGGGGGGGGGGTGCATTTTCATTGTCGGCGCATTAGTGATTGCGATGCGTGGCGTGATTGATGCGACAATGTATGTTATGGTACACAGCCAAACGGGCGCGACGAAATGACTACGTTGCGGAGGCGGAGGGGGCACGGGCGGGAAGCGAAGCTGAGCGGGAGCCGAGGGAGCGCAACCCACGATTCAGGTGCCGCCTCGCTCGGCTTGTCCATCGACCCCATTCCATTGTGGCGACCATCGTAAGCTTCATTTTCTCACTTAGCGCCGTGTCTTTCTTTGCTGTGTCTGTAGGGATGACGACAGTGACAAAGAGGACTGAGCGAACCCTCGAGAATGCTGAAACTGTTTTGAATGTCTCGTCGCACTCGCGCATATGTAACGTTTTCTTTCGACGACAGAGTTTCAAGAGTGAAAATTCAACCGATCGGTGAAATATGCTGTTCTCGGCTAACTTTACTTGTGACCGCTTTCGCCGTTCGGCCACGAGCAGCCGACTCGGCAAATCGTTGTGTGCTTAGGCATAATGAGCGTCAGTGGGCGAATGTTCTCTTTCCTATTACGGACGGCAGCGAAATTACTATAATTTATTACTTTAAGAACCTCTTGCGGATGTCTCGACAACTGCTGCAATGCGCAATTATATATTTTACTGATAACCGAGAGTGCTGGCCTGCGCAAGGGAGGGGGGGAGGGCGGCAGGAGCAGTTTAGTCAGGAATATGTTCACTGAGTGTCTCAGCTGAGCGCTGCTCCAATATCGGCCAACAGCGGCAACATCGATGAGCTAGTCGGCCAACACTGCGCACTTCCTCTGTCCGTCCTTTAATCGATCCCACCGCGATGGTCACCTCTCAGACAAGGATGGACATATACCTCGATCCTGCCTGAGTCTGAGGAACAACGCATGATAAGGTCGTATTGGTTCCCGGAATTGCAGATATTATCAGTAGCAACGGAAGGGCGGTGTGATTCATTCCCGGTTATCTCGACCTTACCTGCTTACCTCGCTTCGCTTACATGAAACACATCTCTCCCAACTCCTACAAAGGCTTTACGATTTGCAGCTCCGATTTTGCAACGACATGCAACACACGATTCCGTTCGTTGCGATACCGTTATTTTCTGTCTAGTGCACTCTCTGGTGGCCGAGTTCGGTTGAGGGGCGTACTTGTACTAGGGTTTACTCGGCGGTCCCAGGTCGAAGGAGTCTTTTGACTTTGGTTCGACGGGAGCACCGGTTCACCGAGGGGCAATAACATAGGACCGATGCGTAATAGCGAGTTCTGACGATGAATCCAAAACCGAAGGCAAGCTTATCTCTGCCATACCCGGGGCGTGTCATCGCCACCCCGCCGAGTCAATAGCTATGACGCAGTGACGGCATCTGTTCAGGCCAAGAGAAACGTGCATAGTAAAACCACCAGCACGGGACGTGCATTGTTGTACGTCGAAAGACAAACGTTTTTATTCGAGAACGTGCAAAATTGTCAGAGACCTTTGGAGGCGTGGGTACCATGTTGACTGCACGATATATGGTTGCGGGTATGTAAATGGAGGCAGCGTAAAAATTCACGCCGTTGGCCCGGGTGATGCATTTGGAAAACAAGGGAGTGAAAACACCCGGGATGCAGGTTTTGAAAAAAAGTGCACTCAATGAATGAGCGAGGGCGATTGGCATTGGCGAGGGGCGGGGCGGGGTCCAACCTGGCCGTTTGGGACGCAACAAGTTGACGATGGTGTTTGGAATGCTTGAGGCATGTGCTCTTTTGCCACCACACCCGCACCACGCACGGTAATACGCGTCGGGCATTGACCTTGTTAAAGGTAGGAGGGAAAACTGTGTTAACATGTATCGACAAGCAAGCCCCATACAAATCGCCTCATGACGTGAGTCCAATTCGATAGGTGTTGCTTGGCACTACTTTGGATGCACTTTACCGGAATATTGAAATATCAAAATTGTATCACACCATTATGGGCAAAATAGACCGACTGTTTTCTATCGGCCATCAATCAATCAATGCTATACCATCTAGGACACTATGGTGAACGATTGAGCCGGGTTATCTTCGACCACCTTTTAGCATTGTGTGCTTGTCGACACACCTTTTAACCTCCCGACCAGCCTAGGCCGATCGGTGTTCGAGAGGGGCGATCGACGGCCAACCTAATCTAGCTCCCGCGTGACTTTGGTCTTGCCGGGGATAGGAGGGGAAAGGCTAGCGAAAAGTCACTCCTCACGCGGTCCCTCGTCAATATCGCCGTCGGATCCTGTAAGCCCCGTCCGCGGGTCGTTGCCGCTCCTCCCGTCGCGGTTTTCCTCCTAGTCGAGGTCCCCCGTCACCTCGAGGGCAAGGGGGGGGGAGACAACGAGACAAAAAATACCATCGCTCATGCTGCGCTGAAAAGTTTTTCCGGCCATTTCCCCGGATTTTCATTTTGTTACCCGGGTAATTGTCTGGCAACTAGCAATCGAGACCATCCTAACTTCAACCGTCCGCGCATCCATCGAGCACCCTTGTTTTGGGTGCGAGCCTCCGCGCTCACCCGGACTTGCACTCTCTAATATTAGGTGACTAGGTGTGCCTATCGATAGTGGGTACTGACATGGTGGGGCATGGTCGTCCTAGCCGGATCCAACATGCCGCGGGGGTACTGACATTATGTAAAAACCCCCCGTACATAGTTTTACGGCGGCGGATGATCATGAGGATCATCGCCGCCGCATGACCTCGCCGCTCCTCCCGTCGCGACAGTCCTCCTCGCTAGAGGTGTCGGGTTGTTGCCCCTTTTTGGGCCGGCTCGACTTCAACAAGCTTGTCGACGCCATATACCCTAGCGTTGCATCCGGATTGTCCGCCGCTAGCTCCAATACCCGAGTCCCATCGCATGCACCCATTCGTAAAGATACACGCCTCATCCCCCCAAATGGGACGGCATCGTAGTAGTACCCGGTATTGAAAAAACATATTGGACGGGCCAGGTGGGAGATATTGGCGCCGGTAGCGCACATAAATCATTTTCAAAAGCCCTCCGAACATGGTTTTCCTGTCAACTCTTGATCACGCGGATCGAAGCTGTCGGCTCACCCCGTCTAGCCCCCTATCCTGTCTTGCATGGCACGGCAATAGAGTTACGAGCGCCCACCACGAGGAGGCGGGGGTGAGTACCGACGGGCCTGCGAGCGCCCCCCCCCCCCCCCCCCCCCCCCCTCCCCCCCCCCCCCCCCCCCCCCCCCCTCCGAGACCGCCTCCGCTGCGCCACCGGCGGGCGCCTTTACCTGAATATTGTCGAAAAATAGCTTTGTTCGAAAAAAAAAAACGGTTTGTGGGTTGCCGCGCGTGTGAGTAGTGGATGCGTTCGACGCGCATTGAAAAAGCGCGTCAGCGGCACCTTATTCGAAAGGTATTAAACTCACGTGAGTAAGTTATGGCCGTTAAAACATTGTTACTGAGCGCATTTTGCAATATATGGGTAGCAACTAGCGTTAGGTTGCAACCAATATTGGGTTGTGCGGATGTCGGTGGTACGTCTACATACGCGACTTCGTGCGTTTTGCCCACATCGGCTTGCCCAACTCCTCCCCTACCCCCCGTCGCTTATGCACCTTGTTTGTATGACCATCGCACAAAGATTCATATTGCGGCCTTATGAGCCCGTTGCCAGGGACTGGATCCGGATCATACGGCTCCGCGAATCCCCGAGACTACTCGGGTTCGGACTCGGTCTCGTGGGTCCGGACCCTAGAATTACAGGTAATCGCGGGATCCGGACCCTATAATCACAAGTAATCGCTGGATCCGAACCCTAGGTTCGGTCGGTAATCGCGGGATCCGAACCCTAGAATCACAGGTAATCGTTGGATCCGGTACCAGTTATTGTAAGTAATCGTTGGATCCGGTACCAGTTATTGTAAATAATCGTAGGATCCGGTACCAGTTATTGTAAGTAATCGTTGGATCCGGTATTCATCGTACTTTAATGGATCCGCGGTAATCGCGAGTACCTCATCCTCGCAAAACGATGTGGAATCGCGATACCCAATCAGTACTCACGATTCCGAGTATCTCACGATTCTGTGGTGGCCCGAAGTGACACGCTGTTTTTTGGGAGGTATTTGGCAATACAAATATGTTGAGGTGTGTATGTCTAGGATTGGTTCAATAGCCCTAATTGTTGTCATTCCGCAGCCTTGAATCGATTGTAGCCCACCCAAGGGCCAGTTAAACGGTGCGTACGCGCTTGAAATCCACCATAATCTGCCGACCACATCCAACTCCTATCATAGTTAGCAACAATGGTGGGGCAAGCGGGAAGTAGTAGACCGTCTAGATAAGGGAAGAGCTTGTCATCGACGGCTATCCAACGTAAAGAAGAGGAGCTTGTTGGGAAATTCATTTAGGGTGTTCAGGATACCTCAGTCAAAATCTACTGTATGGGATATTGGGATCCAAGCATGAGCAGGTGCATAGAACTAGTAGAGATGTAAAAATTGAATTTGCATTAAAATTTCCCCCAAAATGCGCAAATTGTATCAATTTGCATGATTACTTCGAGTACTTGTTGGAATCGCGAACCCAACGAATCCAACTGAACCAAAAAATTAGAAGTACTCATGTACTCGGTTCCGGAACCGAAAACACAAGTACTCGCTGGATCCGAACCCTAGAATCACAGGTAATCGCTGGATCCGAACCCTAGAATCACAGGTAATCGCGGGATCCGGACCCTAGAATCACAGGTAATCGCGGGGTCCGAACCCTAGAATCACAGGTAATCGCGGGATCCGAACCCTAGAATCACAGGTAATCGCGGGATCCGGATCCCCTTTTTAGAGGTACTCACTAGTTCCGGATCCTAAAAAATCAAGTACTCATGGATCCGAACCCAACAAAAAAATGGCGGATCCAGTCCCTGCCCGTTGCTTCTTTCGTCTTCCGAACGACGATTGTTTGAAAGAGAGTTGCATATGGGAAGTCCCGATCGACGAATGCTTGAAAGAGAGTCGCGTATGGGTGCGGGCGCGAAAATCCCACGTACACAAGCCCGGTAGTGCTCGAGTTCGCCCGCCTCGTATTTGTCGCCGCAATCCACCATCTCGGGCGCCAAAGCACCGTAGGTGGTGTTACAAAGAATTGCCAGCACAATCGACGCATATTTACATTTTTCATATGCGGAGGTAGGAAGTATTGTCCGCAAGTCTTGGAGGCGTGAACGTAAACAATAACCGAAGCTTAGGCGCCCGCCGGCGGCGCAGCGGCGGCGGCCCCGGAGGAGGGTGCGCTCGCAGGCCCGTCGGCATCCCCTCACCTCCCCGTGGTGGGCGCTGGAAACCCCGTAGCCGTGCCAGGCCTAGCACGGTAGGGGGCTAAGAGGGCCGACAGCTCGATCCGTGGGATCAGCAGCTGTCGGGAAAGCCATGTACATAGGGCTTTTGAAAAAATAATTTCTGTGCACTACCGGCGCCAAGATCCCCCGCTCGGCCCGTCCGATATGTTTTTTCGCGTACAAATACTCTTAGATACTGCCTTCCTTTGAGGGGTGGGGCCAGTACTACGGCAGCGTTTGATGGCGAGGAAGGTACGGCCGGATCAGCGGTGGGAGGCGGGTGTTGGAGCTGGTGGTGGCTAGCCGGGAAGCAGCGCCAAGAAAGGGCGCTCGCTAGCCGTCGACCAGCCTTGTGCCGGTCGTACCTTGCCGAGGGGTGAGGCAAGACATGGCACAGGCCGGTGGCTAGTCGCAGACGGAGGAGCGGCTATGTGAGGCGGCGGTGATCCTCGGGATCAGCCGCCGCCGGAAAGCCCTGTACGGAGGGCTTTTTTCGGATACAAAATTATGTCCGTACCCGGCGTCGAGCTAGTTGGGGAGCAGCACCAGGGAAGGGCGCTCACTAGCGCGCCGCTACGTCGTCCAGCGTCATCTCCCGGGGGGAGGAGTCAGCTGGGACGGCAAGGAGGACGGTCGCGACGGGAGGAGCGACACGATCTGGCGGCGACGACCCTTTGGGTCGGCGCCGCCGGAAAACCCGGCACGGAGGGTTTTGTTTAATTCCGGGCGCCCGCGGCCCGCCGGATCCGGCTACGGTGACCCCCCCCCCCCCCCCCCCCCCCCCCCCCCCTCTTCGACACCCACTACCCCGACATACCTTCATACTCCTAGGGGTCCTTGAGCGTGGGCCCGGGTGAGCGCGGAGGCCCCCGCTCAAGAAAAGGCTGCTCGGTGGACGCGCGATCAAAGGGGGGAGGGTACGGCCACATGCCGGAAAACCGACAGGTACCCGGGTACCAGACAGAGAAAAAACCGGGGAAATGAGCGGGGAAAATTCAGGCGCGGAGGCGGGAGCGCTAGTTTTTTCTATGTCTGTGTGTCTCGGCCCCCCCCACCTGTCCTCGAGGTGATTGGGGACCTCGACACGGAGGACCTCCGCGTCGGTGGACGCGGCAAGACCTTGGGGCGGGGTTTACGGGATGGAGCGGCGGGATCGACGAGCGACCGCGCGAGGAGGGGTTTTTTGCCAGCCTTTCCCCTCCTACCTTCGGCAAGACCGAAGTCACGCGGGAGCTAGATTAGGCTGGCCCGTCGTCCCTCCCGAACGCCGACCGGCCTAGGCCGGTCGACACCCCGGTTCGGCGGGAGCGGGCCGAGCATCGTGAAGGTCGAGCAGCAGTTTAGTTTTGCATTTCTCGACAAGTGGATTTATTTTTAGATCTGTTTTTCTTGATTACAAAATTATTACGCTGTTACTGCCATTGGAGAGGTTGGGATTAGTGGTTAACGGTCTACCTCACGCTTCTAAGTCATGTATGGCATAGCAAAAGGGGGGGGCCAGAGACGACAGCCGGTTCTTACTGGTATTGTTGTAAACAAATTCAAATACCGAAGCTTTGACCTTAAAGTTCAGGTTGAATGATAAAGAGCTACACCCACTTGGCTTCCCCTCATATGTGCTTGGGCGTGGGACGGACGTTACGAGAGTTGCCGCGCTCGGGCGTCTCTGTGCGCGTAGCATGCATTAGTGACAACGCTCCACGTACCGTTATCAACAGAAATCACACGGGTTACCCGAATGCGCGCATTTTGTGCGACTCCAAGACAACAGAACATCTCGCTGCGCGCCGCTCACATCTGCGCGAATTTTCGTAATATTTTACGCGCATCTACTCAAAATTGTTAATCATTCTTTATATTTTATTTTTCAAAAACTACTCAAACATAAATTTTCTATTCTACGCGCAGCTACGCGCAATATTTTGCGTGCATCTATGCTCCAGTCGACGGCCGAATTCGAGGCGAGCACTGGATTCACGGTGCATAATTTTAGGGTTCCACGCGATTTGATGTATTACAGGTTAAATTTAGGGTTTTACATACCCTGATAACGGATGCTGTCATCAAATTTCGTTTTCGAACTGTTGTCCTTGCTGTATTTGAAGGAGGCCTTGCCTGTTGGCCTTGCTGGCTACCAACTATTAACAACGGGTGGCTCGCCGTTTCAGATCTTATGCTACGTACCTCACACCTTACTACTGTTTCATGCAAACTTTCCGATAGCCAAGCCCGCGGTCAATGTTCAATCGAGGGTCAACATGGCTGTTCTGCAATGGACACGGAGAGCCGGCGACCTTGGAGCTCTGGCGTAAGCCCCCACACCTGCTCAAAGGCGGGTTTATTGTACGTGGCGAAGCCCATAGACAAGGAAAGTGGCCGAGCCACTATAATTTTTCGGCGTGCGGGGACACATATCACACAGCACCCTCCATATATGCACTGGACGTGTATCGGTGTTATTTACACATTTTGTCAGTGTTATAAGGTCAGCGGCTGCTTTCCATCACCGACGACGCCCCGAGGAGCCGAGACAGCAATCCTACAAGTGAGCGGCGAAAACGCGAAGCAGGGCAGCAGGCAGCTACTGGTACGTGTACCGTCTTGACCCATCCACGCCACACAAAAATAATAGATACCAGCTGGGCGGAGGCTGACTAGCAGCACTCGCGGGAGGCAGAGGGGGAAAGCTGCTTTTCACATTGGCATGTCCTTTTCGTTGCTTTTTTGAGCAGATGGGCGCGAGTGGTATTCGAGATTCCGCAGTAGTGGTACCAGTCGGCGCTGGCGGAGGCCACAGCAGCCCTCCGTTCTTTCATGAAATGGCGTGAGAATAATGACTATGCAGATCGGTCACTCGGCGCGATCAGAGGCCACTCACACACTTATCAGCCACGTCTTGGGGACAGCCCTGCTGAGCAGTCCCCATCCATGCCAGCTCGTCGACGGCGGGCTGGTCGTATCAAGACCGTTTAAACTATATCAAGACAATAAACATTCTATATCAGATTATCAGAAATGACGACACATGACGATATAAAATAAAGGCTCATACAGCTGGATAGGGCCCTCTTGCGCAGGTTCAATAGTTTGTATATAAGGAGTTTGTTTTATGAGCATCTACATTCCAAAACCATTGGTATGAAAGGAACTATTCATCAGGTCTAGCGCTCTTGCGAAAGTGATTATTCATATCATCACAGCGATGATAGCGATTAAACAAGTGGAATGCGTCGCTTTCTTATTCTTCGCGATCGACCATGTTTGATACCCGATGTCGGTAGCCCAGCAGTAGCGTACCTGAGGGTGCGTATACTGGCCGACAGCAGCTCCCGGCCACCTATTCATTATTGCTGCAGGGGTTGGGTACCGAATTCAAGCGCGAAGTCCGCAGGCCTTCGACTATCGACGGAACGTACGCCGGACTGCAGCTTGACGGATAGCCTCATGCAGCCCGCCCGACTGACCAACCAGCTTGAATGCCCGGTCCGCGACAGCAAGCCCGTGCGGCGTGAACTCCTCTACTCGCAAGGCAGCTGCAGACGCGAGTGCCTGGAAAAGGCCGTCGTCAGCGTAGCCCGCACGCGCGAAGGCGAGGGCTATTGTGGCGAGTGATTGCGCGTCGAACTGATGCGCGCGTCGTTCAGTAAGACGGGCAATAGCGTTGAATAATTCCTCAGCATGCTGCTCGGCCTTGGAGAACGCCCAGCAAATTGTGGCCAGGCCTGCCGGGCTCAGTCGATTCAAACCCGCATCTGGCAGCAGCAGACGATCGCCCACGAGAGCAAACAGCCTATCCGTGCCCAACTGCCCCGCCTTGGCGTAGCTCCACACCACCAGCCCCAGCTCCGGCGCATCGAAGGCGGACATTTTGGCGGCGATGATGGGCTCCGCGGATATGAGAAGTTCTCTCATACGCCGACTTTTCGACCGGGCATGTGCCCACACTGTGTTCGCCAGGTCGGACGGCGTGAATTCGTCTAGCCGACGTGCCGCGTCGTCGTACAGAGCGTCGAACAGCTCCGCGTGATCCTGATACTCGCCACTTCGGGCCTCGACATGCGCATATGCGGACGCTAATGTCGCGAGATAGTACGGCGAAAAATCCGCCGCGTCCCTTCCTTGAACCTCTTCCCGTAGCGCCGCTAATACTGCGTGGCTACCAGGTTGGGACGCGATAGCGTGCGCCCAAGCAAGCTGCGCCAGTTCCTCCACGTTAATTAACGATGCCCCGTCCTCGACAATGCCAGCGGCCGTTCGACGCGCCACTTCGACTCGCATCGCGTCGAGTAAAGATTCCGAGTTGCGCACGCCAGATTTCGCATACGCCCACGATAGCATCGATAGTCCTTTCGCGCTAAAGCCCGTCAATCGATTCTGCGCGACCGGGAGGATAGCTGCCATCAGCTCATCCGAGGGCTGCCCGCCCCGGGTGAAGGCCCAAGCGAGCGCCGCGAGACCGTGTGCACTAAATCCTTGTAATGTTTCGGATGACGCCAGCGCGGCTGCCTGGATTGCCGAGAATATGGCAGGCGACCTCTCCCCTATCTTTCCGTAGGCCCAAGCCAGGTTAGCTAGCCCCTGCTGGTTCAAATGAGCCACCTCCTCGGGCGAGGTGCTCTCGGTAATGGCGTGAAGCAGTTCCTCTGCGGGGTGATCCGCCTGGTGGGTTAACAAAACGCACAGAAATACAACTCACACTCACTCGCAAACCCTCTCACATCGAATCACCAGCACACACACACACACACACACACACACACACACACACACACACACACACACACACACACACACACACACACACACACACACACAAATTTCATCGCATGCTACAGACGTGAGCTCGACATGGGGTCAGAAACTGAGCGAGCGACACTCGCATGCACTCGCTCAAATATGAATACGCACGCATTCTCAATTATTTATCACTGTGACATCCATGCTCGCACACACACACACACACACACACACACACACTCAAACTTAGCACGCCAGCAATAGACGCATGCGCTCTCACAAGATTCATACACACACACACGTAGACACAACACCCCACACACTAACACGTTTCGACACATAGGCTTATATGCAAACTCAAACACAGATGAGGCGCTGATGAAGCAAGACATGGGCACATTGCACCACAAACACATATGCGTATAAATACGTAGCACCTTACAAGCATTTATACACTTAATAACACACAAGACAACGAGCT
>JAPMLY010002262.1:0-10000 GCA_026401115.1 Tetraselmis chui | reverse complement strand
CCGACCTCACCCACCCTCGGAAGCAGCTGCTGCGACAGCGCCGAGAACAACTCCGGTGCATGCTGCCCCCCGCGAGCAAACGCCCAACTCATCATCACCAGCTCCTGCGGCCTGAAGCGAGGCATGTGGAGCATGGCCGCTTGTCGAATCGCCGCAAAGAGCGCCCCCCTGTCGCCCGCCTCCCCCAGTTTGCCGTACGCCCACGCCATGTTGGACAGGTGTTGGGTGCTGAGCTTAAAGATGCGGTCGGCGACGTGCGGTTCGGCATCGAGCAACAGTTGCCCACCGTGTTGGGAATTAGAGCGAGCGTACGCCCACAGCATAAGGCTGAGGTCTTGATTGGTGAAGGAGGCGAGGCGAGGGGAGGCGCTGCGCTGCATGGCAGCAAAGAGGGCCGGCGCGTCGTGCCCCGCTGTCGCGTAGCCCCACACGAGGGTGGAAATATCGCGGGGGGTGCAGGCCTCGGACTGCGCGGAGACCGACTGCGCGGCTGCCTTGAACAACGCGGGCGAGGGGCGACCTGCCTTGGCAAAAGCGGCAACCAGCATCGACAACGCGCGGGGCGTCATGGTGTGATGGGGCATCAGCGACAGCGCGCGTGCCTCGCCCACAAGAAACGCTCGGTCGCTGCCGACGTCGAGCTGCGCCATCGCGTGCAGCACGGCGGTGAGCGAGCGCACGCTGTACTTGGACGCGCAGTGCTCCAAGAAATGCGCCTCCAGTAGCTCCACTGCGCTGCGTAGTTCCGCGGGTGGCAGGCTGGTGGGGGCGGCGGTTTGCGCGCGGTGCAGCGCCGCAAAGGCGGTCCCCACTGCGAAGTGGTTGAATCCGGCGTGGGCGGTGTGGATGAGGCACAGGACGGCGGCCCCGTCGGCAGCGCGAAGCTCACTCAGCCTTACTTTCACACAACGCGCCCTGAGAATCTCCCATCCACGAGCTGTGCCCACGGATTCGCCTGATCCCTCCACGTGACTGCCCTGGGCCGGGAGCGATGACGACGGACGCGCTCCGTGTCGGGCAACATGGTGTCTGTCGGTGCTGCTAAAGGACCGGCTCCTCTTGTTATCGTCGCGGAGTCGAGACGGTCCTCCTGCCCGTGCCCCATGCGGCGGTGACAGCTGCTGGCAGTACAGAGAAAATATTGGCCCAGGAGTGCCACACGAGCCGCAGTCGGGCAAGGCGTGCCGGACCTGTGGTTTTCCGGGGGGCTGCTTGTTCCACCTGTCCGGTCGCTGGGGTGTTGCTGTGACTGTGGTTCGCGCTTTCAATATTCGGGGAGATAACAGTTGACGGACTGGAGGGGAGACAGGTGAGCCAGCTGGACCAGCGGGACCCCCGACAGTAGTCCGGCCAAGTACTGGGCATTTTGAGTAGCACCAGTTCCGGATCCAGGAGGTAGACTGGGTCGGCAGCCGCGACGTAAAAAATGCCCATCGCATCGGGTTTGCTGGCGAGAGATGATGCACGAGGATTTTTACTTACTGGTCGTGCCCACAAGTTCTACTGCATCCACGCCGTTGTTAGCATGGTGCGTCTTCTACTATCTCGGACTGCAGGAGCGGCAAGGCGCTCGTCACGTTTGAGGGTGACGGGAGGACGGGAGAGTTCCCCTCGTCTCGGGCACGCGGCCGAGAAGGAGGAGAAGGAATTCCGGCAAGGCATTAATTTTAAAAAGCATCAACATGGTTAGTTGGGGTACCGGTAGAATTTCCTATTAAAAACCCAAGCCCGAGGAACAAGAAGGCATGCCACAGCGTCGGCACCGGTAGTATATCCAACGTTCTATTATTATATTGTGCAAATCGTCAACCGGTGCATGTACACTCTTCCCATAAAGTCCGTTACTACACGCATTTAACTACCCGCCACGCACAGCCGCGATGGCCATGCAATTCGATTGGGGGGTAGAGTAATGACTTTCGAACAACACACCACGGCGCGTTTTTTTTTTTTTTTTTTTTTTTTTTTTGCGCCCCCGGGATATGGGACTGGCAGGGAACCCGCACCGGCACCCTCTACAGGCGGCGTTTTGCAAGCATGACTGAGAGCAGAAGTTCGAAACAAACCTCAACTCATCATCGATCATGCTCCCGGGTAGGCGACGCTCGTGTGAGTGCATTAAGTACCATTGTACGAGAACCGTACCGTACTGCGCTAACCCCACACGAGGCCAGTGTTGGAGTTTCACCAACTAAAACCTTCCAGTGACATGCAAACAAACATGAATGCATTCCCGGCACTAACCAAGAAAGGTCTGCCCTACCCGTCCGGGCGTCGACCCATTCGAGAAATGCGAGAAGGACCAAGGCCCATCTCACGGAGCAAAACATTTCGGGAGTGCGATACATGAACTACAAAGAAAGCAATATGAGGGAGGGCTTGGCGCCATAACTGGAAAAACCTCCCATTCCCTGTAAAATGGGTGGCGCCATGGAGGGAAGGGGGGACACCGCCTAAAAGTAAGGCATTTATATCTTCGGGGGATGTAGCGAAACGACGCACAAAACCATTAAAATCTGGGGCTAGCGCCCCAAAATTACGACGGTGGCATTCCCAACGTGGGCATTCAAGCAAAATATGTTCTATAGATTCAATAACATCCCCGCCGCATGCAGGACAATGATGGAGAAAACGTTCAGGCATGGCATGAATGCGGGCAAGACGACGGGCTGTGGGAAATACACGCGTACGCAATTGAATCATTATGTGTAACCCTGCAACGGCCCCCGCGGGAATGCCCGTGCCGTATTGTGGCAATGGGTTCCCAACATATGAGGCTTGGGAATAAATACTCCACGTATTAGTACATGCCGACGATGATGTCTCGAAACGACCCCATACCGCTGCTGTAACAAGGTTAGAGGCCACGCGTGGTTGCAAAGACCTCCAAGCGGGTGGGACGCGTACGTTTTGGGCTAATTCCGCACTTGCCCTAGCAAAACGATCCAGCCACCGCACGGTCCCAGACGTCCAAGTATTTGGGCGCATACGACTAGGTTGGCGCACTAGATCGCTTATGCATGTATTTAGGGTGGGCGCTTTTAGGAATGCCCTAGTCCTAGCCGCTGCTGCCATTGCTTCTATGGGTGCTATTCCTAGCTCCCGTAGGAGTGGCGCTGTGGCTACCCCAGGGGCCTTTGCACCCACCCCAACTAGGCGCCTCAAACATTGATTTAATATAGTTTGTAATCTATTGACGCCGCTAGTCGAATCCATCCCCCATACTTCACACCCGTAAGTAAGGACCGGCAATATGCAGGCCTTAAGCACCGAGGTGCGTACATTAATGGGGATATCCCGCCCTCCTAACACCGAGTCGAGCGCTTCAACGGCGCGCCTACTTTTGTTTACCCTATCGCCCACGATATTTCGCATACTTAAATCCGAATTTATCAACGCGCCTAAATATCTATACTCAGATACAACCGGTACCCGTTCCCCCCCGAGCTGCCAACAGTCGGCTTGTTCGCGTAGTGCGACTACATCGGAGTGGCGGCCTAGCGCCATTACCCCGCATTTTTTTACACCGAATCCCATATAGTGGTCCTCCGCCCATTGGGAAAAGTGGGCGAACATGGCATGCAAGTTATCGAGCGATGGCGCAAGGCCGACGGTGTCGTCGGCGAATAATTGGCCCGGCACCCTTAACGGTTGCCTAGAGTCAAGCATGTCAACGCAACCCGGCACCTCGCATTCCAATCCTTCTATCCCGTCAAATATATCATTAATAAATATGTTAAAGAGGATTGGGGATGCTGGGCACCCTTGTCGCAGTCCGCGCTCTATTGGGATGGGGTCGGATAATATGCCCGGGGCCTCTCCAGTTTTTACTTGGACAGTGCTATCCCTATATAGAGCTTTAAGGAAGGATAGCATATGTCCCGTAATCCCATTAGCCTCTAGTTTAGAAAATAGAAGTTCATGAGGGATAGTATCGTATGCTTTCCGTAAATCTATAAACCCCGCATACGTGGGTAGCCCTAACGCCTGGCGGCGGCCCGCGATATCAAATATGCTCGCGACTTGCAAGGGGCACTCTTCCCCTGGCATAAATCCCCCTTGCCACCGGCGGATTAATTTATTCGTTTGGCATACATCTTGGGTTACGACCGTCACTAGTAGTTTAATAAGAGCCCCCATAATGGAAATGCCCCTATAATTATCCATGACGGTCACGTCCCCTTTTTTTAGTATTGACACGACCGCGGAGCTACACCATTGCTTAGGGACACATTTAGTAGTCCATATATTATTCATCAACTCCAATAGGGATTTGCCAAAAGGGCTATCCGGGGCGTATATCGCCAGTTTTAAGGTCTCCGCGGTTATGCCATCCACCCCTGAAGCTTTATTATTATTTAATCTTTTAAGGGCCTTGCAAAGTTCGCCTCCACCAATGGGTCCATTAATCCCATCTAGCGCAGGGGAGGGGGGCCGGCCCCCTCGGCGTCGTTCCCATGCCTCGCGGTAAATGGTAGCCCTACACGCAGCAGGGTGAGGGTCGCGCAAAAGCTCCCGATAGTGCCGAGCCCAGCACGCGTTAATTTCACCCGGTTTGGTATGGAGTACACCCAACGTAGGATCATGCACTGGTTGTTCCGCGCGGTTGCTTTGCGTAGGATGACCCTTGGCAATAGAGCGGGCCCATTTCCAAAAACCCCGCCTACCACCACCTTGTCTAAAGTCGTTAATGGCCTTGTCTATGGCTCTAGCCTTTTGGCGGCGGCGGTTAGTTCGGACCATGTTTTTAACCCGTAAGCGCGCAGCGATATACCTATCCAAGGCTACGGATTGGATATGGCCGCGGGCCTCTTGGCGCAAGGCCAAAAAAGCATGCCGACGACGAGCGATAGCCCCTAGGATAGAACGTTGTAGCGGAGGCCCGAGGCTCTTACGCCTAGTGCGTGAAACCGCCCCTACCCTACGGGCTGTAGACCATACGGCTTGGACAAAACCATCGGCGTCGGCGTCGATGGAGTCGGGTTCCCGTGACATGGCCCCCTCCATAGGCTCGTCATTAGGAGGGGCTAGTATCGCGAAGGGGTTAGCGGTGACGAAGTTGCGGAACGGTGTCGGCCACTCAGAAGGAGGATCTCCCCGAGCCGGCTTCGGGATTGACCGGACGGAAAGGCGTTCGAGAGGGGGGTGGGGATGCTCGAACGAATCACCCACAAGGCGAGGGACTGAAGCGAAGACAGGGAAGTGGTCGGAGGTGTCCCATGAATAGTCGACAAAGACAGAGTGCGGGAAGGAAAGGGAAGGGCCCATGACGGGGGGCCATGCCACGAAATGATCGATCACCCGGCAGCTGCCCCTCCGGCATGTACCACGCACGCGCGCCGAAGCGTCTCGCGGCCAAACTGTTTTCGCATCTGGTACACACCGCCAACGCCGTAACAAAGCATCTAACTGTGCTTCATCGAGGTTCCAATCCCCCCCGACGACGATGGTATCTCTAGGGAATTTTTCACGAAGCTGCGCTAGCTCCTCGTTGTTCACTGACACCACGGCGCGTTGTTCACTGACGTGAGCACCTCTATCGGCACGCTCCGATTATTGTGGGCACACACGTTGGATTTGCGGCCGAAATTTTGCATGCCGAAATTTGTGGATGTGCAGGTTATGCACGCCTCTATGCGTGGCTCGGTGCACGTAGTGTCGCGATAAGCCGGGAGACTACTCGACATTGGGCTTTCATCATGTTTGCACAATTGCACGAGTATCCGCCGAGTGTGTTGCGCCCGGCCGCCTATAGAGCGGCAATACCGGGAATGGCATATCGTGTGCACTAGGTTTTCTTGCCAAGTGCCCGAAAATACAGCCAAGGAGCACGGGCTAGGGACCTATTGGGCTTGAGGGACGGTTGACTTGGAGTGTAAGCACCCTAGCGCGCGGATCGCTAGCCTTTCAAGCTTTCGCATCGCCGGGCGTGAAATATGGCGGGGAGCTTTCAAGGTACCCTAGCACGGGCCTTGGTTTGGCATGCGGCAAATGGCACGGCACCATGCCAACATGGGGGATGAAATGGGTGACGCCTTGAATAAACGAAATATAGAGCGCTGATTGTTGAGCGTATTGGCGGAGCGGGTGTGCGGGTACCACCTGTCCAAGGGTTGCTAGCCCCGCGCGAATGTGGCAGATTTTGAAACCCTAAAAACTTTAGTTGGCTGTACGAGGGGCTCGATGGCATCGGACGGCGGATTTGACGCGAAAACCGGCCGGTAGGAGTAAGAAAATTTATATTTACTTGGGGGAAGGGCTTCCATTTGCAACTTGGTTTGCTCGAATCGGACACCGTACGGCAAAGTTAGGCTTTTGTAAGCCTCCCAAGCTGTGGGTTTCCGGCCCCTATCCCACCCACGTCAAGCATCTTAACGGCACATGCCATCACACCCACGTGCTCCCATGTTTGCGGGCAGCATGCTGGGATCATAAAATCCGCGTGTTGTGTCGCCGATTTCGGGAGTTTTCACGAGCCAAAGTGTGGAAAGTCCGAATTCCGGGGCGCCCGAATCAGGGTGTGCCCCGAAATCGGGGTTGACCCGCAAACCCTAATACGTCAGTTCGTAGCCGTGACGGGCCCCATTTGTGCCCCGCTTCCCCCTTTACTTCACCGTCAACACAAGTTTCGGTCCGCCTTTTCAACGAGTTAAAGTACAGTTAAACCCTAGAAACCCTACATGATAAACACCCGCCCTACGCGAAAGGCCTTATTTCACTAGTATCGGACTTTATGGGAAGAGTGTAGATGTATTTGCATCACAGACTACAATAACTGCTGAATTGCTGCAGTTATTGATGATAATTTCAAAAATGTAGTGGAATCCGCCAGCAAAGAAGAAAAGAAAACAGGTACAGAAGCCCTGCAAGCCCAAGCCTTAGCCTAAGCCAAAGAAGCCTATGCCTAAGCCCTCGAAGAAGGGAGATAGGCAACAATAGCTGCACCACCCTCCATTCTCATCATTATTGCATGAGTAGACAATGAGAATGAAAATGATTATTGTATCCTAGGTTTGTGCGCCATGTAGTGCTTCCTTTTGCCGTGCTTTGGATTCCGTGATCCTCATGTGACTCATACCCTTTTGTTTTCCCTCCCTTTTTCTCTGTCCGTGCTTATGTTGTTCTTCTTATATTCCATTTTGTAATTGTTTCCGGTTGATCGCCTACCTCTTTTGGTGGCAGTTCGTCGCTTCCCTAGCATGGGTGCTTCATACTCTCATTCATTGCCTTCTGTAAATTATGTAGTTCGCATGCAACATGTTGTTCGTCCATCTACTCATGTTCCTTTTCGACCTTTTGGGGGGAACGTGCGGCGGAAATTCATGCAACGTCTTTTTGCTACTCTTCATGGTACTTAGGGTTCTTATCTTCGCGACGCTTTGCAGGAGGGCATTGCTTATGTTGAGGCATGCCTTCATGTTCCTCGGGCTTAGTTAGGATGTTCCCTCCTTTCTTCTTCTTGCTTAGTGGTCTCCACTGCCTTTTTGTAAGAACATTGCTTAGTAAATTATTATGTCCGGATAAATGAGCTTCATAAACGATGTTTATGATTTAATTAATCCTTTAATCAAACTTTAAAATGGTGATGCGAATATAAGCTTTAAACCAATCATTTTCAGTCGGTCTCTTGTCCCGAGGGTAGCGAGTTAGACGACAAGTCAGTGCATGTAGTTAGGGTCTATCTCTTCTGCTTGTACTTACATGTATGGAGTATAAGGTATTCTTCTTCATGGAAACTTGCCACCATCCGCGAACGACAGCTTTTATTGGTTATATCATTTACAACAATTACCACTCGCTTGCTTGCCGACTCAAGGCCTTCTTGCATATGCCAACTAGGAAACGATTAAGTATAGAAATTTAGGCCGGGGTCTCCTTGTCCATCCTCTCCAAAACAGGGAGGGGGGGGGGGGGGGGCTGCTCCCCCCTGCATGGGAGAGTCTTTTAAGGTGTGTGTAGGTGTGGGATTTGTTGGGTGGAAAGGAATGGTAAGAGCGGTGAAGTTGTTTGTAAGTTGTCGCAAGTGAGTTGACGCGGTAGATGCGGAGCATGTGGTGGGGCCATGGGACAGTGTTGATGTGTAGGCGGAAGATGATACGGTTAGTGTCTTAGGTGGGGGTTTGGGGTGATTTGCCGGGTGGGTAAAGTAGTCATGTGGGTTAATGAGTGATGTGATGCTTGTGACAGCGAGATAGAGTGTGAGGTGTGCATGTATGTGCGGCTCATTACTATGGGGACAATGTCCACCTATGTGCATGGCCAAAGTGAGCGGAGGGCATTTGCAAGGTAGAGGGGTGTAAATTTATATTGTGAGGTGATGGGTGTCCTTCATGTCATTGTCCGTGAAATATTTCCAATTACCTACTTCAATATTATGCGAATAGATAAGTATCGGCGACGATATATGAGATATACATGTCCTACAAGACGGGGTTCGAGTAGTCAAGCAAACTCGTGATGTGTGTTTGTGGTCTAAGTTGCGCGCATGCATAATGTCTTCGGGCAAGGTTGCGGGGCAACGAGTTAAAGAGGATGAATTGATACCTTCATCTCCATCCTCTCGTCGTTTTGTCGAGTGGTAATGTGACTGTGTTGTGTGGATGGCGCGTCGAGGTATGGGAGGGTCTCATGAGAGGCATCATATGTGAGTGTCGTGATGTGCTGATTATCAAAGTTAACGGTGATGCGTATCGCACGGGTGAGGGCGCGATAACCTCAAGTACGCATGCCCGCGGTGGTGCTGAAACTCACCCCCCGTATTTGGCGGCGCAATCCATTTCGGGCGTGATCAAAATAAAGCATATAATTGCATATGACTTTATGAAAAGCATGAATAAAAATAGGACGATTAGCGACTGCTATGACCACAGCGGTGTCCCGCAGGCATGGTGCACCGGACGGAGACGACGGCGACAACGAACTCATGTGGTCGTTAGAACTCGCTTCGTCGTGGGCGCGCTTAGATGCTGCGTGCGGTTCTCACGCTCTCGCCGAGTCCGAACCCTTGATAACCACAGCCTTAGCGATGCTTCCCCCACAACGTCCAACGGTGGCTCGCGCAGGCTGCGTAGCCGAACCCCGATCAAGCAACGAGGAGATTGCTCGGTCCCTTTATGGCCTACCCTCGCTCGTACCCCTTTTTGCGTTTGCCACGGACGTCTTTCCGACAAAGCTACAACCCGACATTAGTGAGCTCGTCAACTTGCTTCGCTTCGCGAAGCTCGCTCCCCCGTTTTCCAACCGCGCTCGGCCGGAGTCTTGGCCTTTTTTTGTATCTCGTCTCGGCCACGGCGCCCTTGCGTTTTTGCCTTCGGACCCGCCTACTTCGGGTCGCCTGGGCGAGCTCCGTGACAAGTTCAATGAGCACTACGCCGCAGTTTTCCCCGTCGCGGTCTTTCGCATCTTCGACCTACCCTCATCCCGCATCCTCTCTACTCTACGCTCCCCCACTGCTTGTGCCTCTTGCCATCTCTCGGTTCAAGCTATGCGGGGTGCGTTCTCGTCGTCGAATGTTGACATGTCGGACGATGCGTGGGCCACTTCTTTTGCGGACCATTTGGCTCGATGCGGCGGAGATGCTTCGGTCTACACGCTCACTCTTGGTTAGTGACGGCCCTTGCGGAAATCATCTCCGAAGCTCGTGGCACACTCGGGGTTGGTGTCGAGATTCTCACAGATCCCACGATGTTAGTTCGACTCCCCAGCGGACCACTCACTCGGAAATACCTCGCAGACGCACTAGCTGACCAAGTTGCTGACGGACACCCACCCGACACCACATACACCACATGTTTAGACGTGTCGATAGGCCGCTAGACCTGGCCATACACCCTCATTCCACAAACCCTAGGGGAACCCATACCCTACAATTACACCAACCTCAAACCTGACGCGCACACCCGCAGCACCAAACACACACACACACCCATCTCACAAACATCCAAACACGGTGCCCTCTTCGCCCGCGCCGCGGAGGACGGCGCGGACTTCACTTGCCACA
>JAPMLY010002261.1:42500-56898 GCA_026401115.1 Tetraselmis chui | reverse complement strand
ACACACACACACACACACACACGCACACACACACGCACACACACACACACACACACACACACACACACTCACACACACACACACACACACACAGTGACACAAACGCACATTTTTGTACACAAGCACACGCACACGCAAAGCACACACAAACACACGGTGACACACATGCACACAGTCAGACAAGCACACACACACACAAACACACACATACACATACACACGCACAATCACTCATAGCAATTGACAAACACACAAGCACGCATAATTACCACACACGGAGAATGCACACTGATGGTTGCAAACCAGGTAGGCAATGAGTCAGCTCCCGGTTCTGTGGGGGTCTTTAGTATGGATTGTTGTCTTCACATTTGAGGCATAGAAGCGCTCGATAGGTTTATGGGTTTGTGAGTGGTTTGTTCCATCACCGGAATGTCTTTTTTGCTGATGTTTTGTGGTAGCTGGACGGTGTATGGTTGTGGCACAAGATGCCTTAGGGACAACACGGCGGACCATAAGTTCCCGTGACTTGCGACGGAGGCGGGCTGAGTGGCAGGTGGCCCGGCTGTGTCAGGTACCTGTCGGGGCGGCTGAACCACTGGTGGGGGAATCAGCTGGTGATCGATTTCTTCAACACGGGCACGTTCAAATGGGAGCACCCGCTGTGGGGGCACATGGAGCACCGCGAGCCGCAGCCCCCCCGCACCGACTGGCTGGGCATCAACTACTACACCCGCAGCCTGCACAGCCCGCTCTTCCTGCCCACCTGCCGAAAGGGGGAGTACATGACGGACATGCCCTACCGCGCCTACCCCACCGGCCTCTACGACGCCGTGAACCACATGTCGGAGCTCAAAGTGCCCATCTACATCACAGGTGCGAACCACCCAACTACCCTAAACTGCACACAAAAACCCTGAAACTGAATGAGGCGAGTGCAAAGTCGCAGTGTACATGTGTATATACGCGTAAAGCATATTTGTATCATCGGATGTGCGACCTATTAAAGCCCTAAATCCTACGATTAGTTTATCTTGTCCTTCAGAAACGTGGTGGACCATAGTGCAGATTTAGACCACCGTTAGGAAAAATGCACATTTGCACCACAGTGCGACAAACACCGACAAGAACAGACAACCCTCAGTTAAGTCAATAAACCACAAACAGAATGAGATAAATGTCAGACTTGGCTGCTCGTATGTGACCTCCCTAATAGCAGCATTAAACCCTAATGCTTGTGAGCCTCAAACATCACTTCGGATGTTTCTATGGAAAGTGCCCATCTACCTCACAGGTGCAACGACAGCCCCACCATGAACACACAGCCCTAAATAGAAAAAATAAACCGCAAGCAAAATGATATAAATGTCGGACTTGGGTCCTCACATGTGAACCTTCAGTACGTCCATTATGAAACCCTGAGCTTCTTAGCCACTACGAACATCCTGTCGGGCATATTTAATTTAAAGTGCCCATTTACATCACATGCGCAACGACAGCCCACCATAAACACAGCATCAGCTAACACCCTAAAAGCGAATGAGATTAGTGTCGATTTTCCGCGCATACAAATTCGCCTATACACGGTGAAAAACGCAAGTAACCTCTTAAAGACGGCCTTGAAGCTCTGCTACTCTTAGCCACGAACTTTGACATTCCCAAAAACTAGAAACATCAACTGGGTAAATCTATAACCCTGGTAAACCTTGATTAAACCCTCCCGTGTCGCTCCTCCAGAGACGGGCATCGCGGACCGCAGCGACAAACTGCGCGAGCACCACATCCAACAATACATGCAACAAGTGGGCGCCCTGCTTGGCCCTATCCCTGTATCACCCCACCCATTAGTGTCCTTTTGCTCTATTTTTGGGGCACTGGCTGCCGCGGTCTTGACGTCTTTTGTCACGCGGGGGGGGGGGGGGGGTGGACGCAGGTGGAGCGGTGTGTCGCGGATGGGCTGGACCTGCGCGGCGTGACGTATTGGACGCTCGTCGACAACTTTGAGTGGGACCAGGGGTGGACGATGCAGTTTGGCCTCTACAAGTTTGATCCCGACACAAAGGTGAGCAACTCGGGTGGGTGGTCGAGTGTGTGGCACAAATTATAAGGGAATGAGGGGGGGGGGGGGGGGGGGGGGGGGGGGGGGGGGGAGGGGGGGGGGGGGCATTGGGCCTTATTGGGCGCATAATCTGTCGTTGTGCAGGAGCGAACTCTTCGAGATGGGGCGAAGGTGATCAAGGAGATATACAAGGTGTGCCCCCCTCCCACCGGCTTACCAACAACCAATACGATGTTGGAGGCGCCACACCTAAAGTGGGGCATATGCAAATGGAAATGCAAGACGCGCGCAGTCGAATGTCAACAAACGGAGTTATTGGTTTGAGTGAAGAAGCAAACAAACACCACAAACGGAAGAACGAAGGCATAATTACGGGATAATACGATTAAATAGAACAAAAAATCATTATGAAGACACGGAGAAGCTAAGAAAATGAGGAACAAGGTCACAAACGAGCGAACGAATGGACAATGAATAAAGTAAGCGAATGAATGAATGTTAAAGAAAGGCAAGAAACTAACAAATAAGTCTTATTAAAATCATGCAAACAAATGAGCAATCAATAAAGTAGGCAAGCAGACGAAGAAACAAGTGAAGAGATTAACGAAGAAAGGGAACAATGAAAATGTTTGTGCTTTTCTCTAAGACATGGATACGTTATCGTAGGATTTGCCTCGAAAGGTGGACGCTTTGTTGGGCAAAGAGAGGGAGAGCGCGGGGTTTGTTGCCGCTCAGTCGTAATTACCGCCACAAAGAAGAGGGGCGATCACCCGCACAGTCCCCCAAGTCTCCCAAAACACTTGCGTCCTTGGAGACCCGGATAGGAGTAAGACCCACATGACGAAGATGGGAGGGCCCTACGACAGTAGCCAATAGAATCCCGGTGCGTGTTGTAAATTATTTTCATTTTGATTACTAGGAAACCACACAAAAGGAAGCCATCGGGGGACGCCTCAACATTGGCGCTCCATCTACCAGCAAGTGTTACTATATCATCGACTCCCAGTCCCTCGAGAGAGATCCACTCGCAGACAAGCATCTCGACTTTACTGTGTTCCTTGAACAATCAACGACGAAGCGCACTTTTCATCATGTTTACACGGGCATGTGAGTCATCGCGACCTCGCTACCTCCCTTGTCGTTTGTGAAGCGACGCGTGCCTTTTATCAGTGCCACCCTCCCGCCTTCTTTCGCCACGGGCTCCCAGCCGTGCTAGGGCTACCCCCGATGTTGCCCCGAACCGTGGAGCTCATCCCCCGCCCCCGTCCCTTCCCCACCGGTGCCCCTTCCTCCTTCAACGCCGTCGCTATCGGTTGCTTGGGGGACGGCGCATTCCCGCCGCCGCTGCTCCCCGCCTTTGCGTCGTTCAAAGCCAACAACATCTCCACACGTTCGTCGCACTGCTGTTGCACCGTCACCTTTAGCGCGGAAATTTCGGCGTCTTTTTGACGAATGAGTGCACTCAAGCTACCCAATTGTTGCTCCATCATCTCCAACATGCCACCGCTTATAGAAGGCGCCCCTCCTTTTACCTATGCATGGAATAATGAACACAAAACGTATCATGTCATAACCCCCTACCTAGCAGTGGAATCCAAGGCAAGTACTACTACTACTACTACTTTACAATCCCATGGCGCCCACCTACCTCCGACTCCGCCGGCCGTTGCTCCGCCGCCTCCACCGCCACTTGCAAACGTCGAACATCGCCCTCCAATTTGGAACTCAATGCCTGCGCACAACATCGCCCTTCACCACAGCTTCCCCGCGTCCTCTGCAGGACAACTCTAACACCCTTAAGGTATCAAGGAGACGAGTGCGATTAATGACGAGTCACCGCCCATGCACGAACTACTACACGTTTTACCTCAACCATGTCACCTCAACCATGTTTATCTTCACCATGTCGAACCATTTTCTCCATTCCATCCCTCGTTCCCCACAGACTTGGAACCAACACTACAGCTCCCCTCGTGAGACCACCCATGTCTCCCCCGCAAATCACAAATATACACACACCCCTTCGAACCAAAGCACGTGATACCACTACGTGCACAAAGCGATCCCTGTCCATCTCTCCCATGAGAACATCCCCTATTCAAATGCCATCATAACTCTCATCGTGAGGGCAAGCACGTCATCCCATGCACGAATCAGAGATTGAAGCTTCCCAACTCTTATGACCTTTCTCAAGAACCAATGTGATACGACAAGCACAAACCGTAAAACAGCGAGGCCCACCTCATCCAAGTAGGCCATTCTCTATCGCAACCTCAACCCCTTGCGGTGACATTAGCAAGCGCTCTACCCTCTCCGCGCCACTAACGCACCTTTGCATCCTCGACAGCCGATCGAAGTGTAGCGGCCTCCGCCTCTGCCGCTTTCCTCGCCTCATTCGCACTTTGCACCTCCGCCCGTTGCTCCACCGCCTCTCTCTCCGCCGCAGCATGTTGCTCCAGCAGCTTTCGACGCTCCGCCTCAGCTCCACTCTACCAATCACACAACCTGCATCTCATTCATCCAAACCCCAGCCCTCTCCTTCCCTCCCTCTCCCTCTCCCTCTCTCTCTCCCCCTCCTCCCCCCCCTCCCTCCCTCCCTCCCTCGCTCGCTCGCTCGCTCTCACACTCTCTCTCTCTCTCTCTCTCTCTCTCTCTCTCTCTCTCCGCTCTTTCGTTTTGCATGTCATTAGAATACAATACATATGTCCGCTCGCTTACTTCCGTCGCATGTCCCTTTTGACTCACTGCTGCAAGCTGGTCCTCATGCACACGACGCAACTCGCGTATCTTAGCGTGGCAGCTGTCTTGAATCTCAGCGAGACGGGCCCGATGGCTACGCCCCGCCGCCTCCGCCTCCTCCTGCAACCGAAGCACCTCCGCCTCCTTCGCCTCCAAGAGACTGCGCACAACAACGACACGATGACCGCAACACAATCAGCCCCATGCCCCTACCATTCCAAACTTAGTCCGCGCACCTGAACCCCATGCATGCTAGGAGCGGCTGCTAAGAAGTAGGATACGGATTGCACTAGCCAGCACGGTTGATGATGTTCGATGGCATTCTCATTCGGAGTGTTACTTCACATTGAAAAGAAGGTATGCGATGAAACAACATTTGGCAAGGATGGATACCTTTTGGCCGCTACCAGCTGGGACTGGGACGTGTTGGCGCCCGCTTGGGCGACCTGCCGCTGTGCCTCTCTATGCAGCAAAGGGGGAAAAGGAATGTGTCACCTGTGTGAGCTTCGGTAAACGAGTCATTTTTACTTTCGTGGTTGCTGTGCGAGAAGACGGCACGGGGGTTGCTTGGAGGCGAGCAAACGCTGTTGTATAGTGGTGTGTTACACACAAACCTGGCAGTTATGTGCGCCTCTTGCAGCGAGCGTTGAAGTTCCTCGACCTCCTGTCGCCCCTCCCTCTCCGCCGCCTCCTTTGCGGCCACCGCGGCCCGCAGCCGAGCCACCTCCCCCTTCACCCGCGCCACCTCCGCATCCTTCCGCGCCACTACCTCCTGCACCGCCGAGCTACCACTCCGCTCCCTGCACCCATCACCACCCGCCTTTGTCTTATTCGACAAAGCCCGACAGTCGAAACCGGTCGAGCTCGGTTGGCAAAAGAGGCACGAGTGCCGAAAGAGAGTTTCAATAAATACTGTATTTTATATATTGTCAGCGATGGAATAATCGGCGTCGTACTCACTTATCGGCCAGCGAGTCCTTTAGCATCCTATTCTGCCGCTCCATCTCCTCTTTTTCGTGTCTTATCTGCGCGAGCGCCCTCCCCGCGTTTCCCAGCATCACGACCATCTGCGACCCGATCTGCCCCACGTCGTCACGAAGGTCTTGGAGGTCGTCTCGCTGCGCGGCCAACGAACTGCGCACCGATATCGCAGCCAACTTGTCGAAACAGCAGGTGAAACACACGGCGACGTCAGTGACCCTCGCACGCCGTGATCCACCCCATACGCCCGCGCTCCACACGTGTAATTGTTCAGGACATCTGGTTTGAAGTTCCAGGTGGTCGTAGCTACGGAGGCGCAAAGGGAGGTGACGGGAGACGGGAGGGGGGGCGCACGGAGTTGTGAGAGGCGAGTACGGGTACGGAGGGCGCCATGCCGATGCTGGTCGCCAGAGAGAACGGGCGACGCAACTGTAGCAGCCCTTTATATAACAGTACCTTTCTGAGATAAGACTGCCCTCAATTTCGACCGACAAGTACTGCCAGAGCAAGCGACGACGAATGAGCGTGTCGGTGAAGGGAGGCTTGGGCATCTGGGACTCGGCGCATGCGCCTGTGCGGCTACTCGTCACGGGCACCAGCAGCATGTGCAGTTGGTGGTGCTGGTAACCAGAGGTTTAGTACCCGTACCCGCCGCAATGGTACATCAAATAATTTGCATTTTGTATACGTTGTATGGTCACTTACCCTAGCTAGGGCACGTTCTGCTTACAAATCAACCAAAATAGCACCACATGCATGGCCTTGGGGAAGTGTAGCGCATAATGGGTTGGGTGGGTGGCTCGCGCGAAGCCTAGATTGGCTAAGCGGAAAAGAAGAGAGTGTCAAGCTCTTGGCTAGTGCTGGCGTATAAAACTAGGGCCAATTTGAGCTAACCGTTGGGGAAATAATTCATCACGTGGTTGGTTGCGGCGCACTGCCCATACAAGTTATCGTGGAGGTGCGACGCGCCGTTACTAGCGGTAACATTAGCCGCGGGGGGCACAGTCCCGTACATACATGAATTGGGTTTGCAAACCTCTAGATATAGATAAATATAATCATTTACCCTAGGGCACGTATTGTCATTAACTGAAGCCGAAGGCTAGCACAACTTCGTCTAGTGAAGCGGGCGGGAAGGGACGAGCCATCCGAAGTAACGTCACGCTCTTGCACATGGGATCATGGTTGGGTCGATATGCCTTCCTTCGATCACGGACATACTATTTTTGGCCTAGCCACCCATGTATTTGACGATATGGAGGGACGCACCGATGCAACTTGCGGCGGACGCCGCCCGTTTATTTGCGGAGGCTGTGAGATGTCCATTTGAAGCCGGCGGGGGTGCAACGAGGGTTGAATTGTACGGTAGTTCTAGTAAGGTTGAGAGGGCAGCGGCCACCTGCCATTCAGCGTAGTCTTCAAAAGGCGAGAAACTCGAATAGCGGACGGGAGGGGGAGGCCATTTGTAGTTGGCGGCTCTTAAGGTGGTGCATTTGAGTAGGCGCCACTCGAGGAGGTCAGCAAGAAGGGAGTTAGCCGTGATCGGTATGGCTAGAACGGATTTGTTGGTCTCAGCTGGCCGTTGTTCGCCTTTTGCTTTCCTGATAAAGAGGGAGATTTGGCCGGCGAGGCGATCGAAAAATGATTTACATCAATAGATGGTTCTACATCGTTCGGCTGTTATCTAAGGGACTTCTTGCATTGGCCATATAGGGAGAAATTAAGATATATAAATCTAGGCCGGCATCCCAAATTTAGATACTAAGTTAGGTAAAATCGTACATGGGTGTGTAATAATAATGCTCTAGCTCGCCGGAAAACCCAATACGTTGCATTAGATACTACTCAGCGGAAAAGTGCCGTTTGCTATCCTTATAGTCTCCCTTCACCGCAGAAAAGGAAAAACCTATTGTTAGTGCTATCGCGAACTCCGATTGCCTCGGTAAGGGACTAGCCTAGAAGTCTCCTTCCCCTTCCCCTCCCTTGCCCACTCCGGTCACGCTGTGGAAAGAACGGTTAAGACATTCATAGACGTCTCACCGTTGGCATTTCCAACCGAAGCTGAGGTCAAGGCGCTGGATAATGTTCGAGTCGTCCCCATGCAGACTCACCATGTTTTCGCGTCTCCAAGATTCGTATGGCATGTGTAGGCAGTTGACGTCCTCGCACTTGTGGTCGCGCCATCGGGCGTTGAATCATGTTGTGCGTTTTCTATAGACGCAAAGCGGTCGATAGAGTGAGGGTCCCATGTCCGTTGCAGGTATGCGAGGGGGTTGAGCTACCAATAGCCTTGTTCCAGCTATCGACTTATCGTGTCGACCCGTATGTTAGCCGTCAAATGGATGTAGGGGTGGCCAATGCGGATTTCGTTGGTGTCAAGCACATACCACAAGCGTCTTAGCTCGGCCATCATAGCCGGCGAGCGTGTGGTTAGCTTGCTGAGGGTAGCGACGACCGGTGCGTTATCCTCGTGGAGGAGGACGTTGCGGCCTCGAAGCTGTGGTAGATACGACTCGATCGCGTGACCCACGGCCCGCAACTACTTCTAGGTACCGTGTTGACAATGGTATGCGTCGTACCAAAAACCTCGTGCTTGGAAATTGGGTTCTCGTTCAGCACCGCTTCCCCGCCGTAGTCGTTGGAGTCGGCATGGAGGTAGGCTGTCTCGATATGCTTGTACATGGAGCGTGCGTTTTCTTGGTGGGGGATTGTAAGTCAGCACTCGAGGTCGCGTCGGAGTTGGTGCGCGGGTCATCGGACCCACACAACGACGAGGGACGCTGCCCGTACTCCCCTAGGCTTCCTCCGCTTCACCAAGGGCGCACAAGCGAGCACGGATACATACCGCGTTTTCGCATAGCTCACCCGCGAGCGCTTCCGCCGCCCACGCCATACCGCGGTCTCGGGCACGCATGTCGCGTTACGCTAAGCGTTCGTCGACCGAACACTATAGGTCACGTTGCATGCCGCCCGCAAAGTTGTTGATGGAGCAGCGTTCGCCAAGTCCACGCCTCACCGACCCCCCGGACCGGACGCCAAGGCCAAGAAGGCGACAGCCGACATGCGCAAAGGTGCGGCAGCAGCGGCTGTAAAAGCACGTACCAACGCAAGCGCCAAGCCCTTCGATTCGCCAAAGCCACCCCCCTAAAAATAATGACGTGGCCCGCCACGGTAATTCTTGCTCCCCGACATCTAGCTTCATGCTCCACCGCGTGCAATGAAAATGGCGGGAGTGGGAGCTAATCTTCGCCTCACTACAAGCGTCGAGAGTGCAATTCGCGCGAGGCCTGGATTGGATGAGCGCGAAAGCAAAGCATGCCCTGCTCTTGGCTAGTGTTGGCTTATAAAGGTAGGGCGGGTTAGAGCTGACCGTTGGGGAAGTCATAAGGTGGTTGATTGCGCCCCATTGCCAATACATGTTGGTTGTCCTATAGGTGCGACGTGCCGTTACTAAGGGCAACCTTAACCGCGTGGGTCACTGTCCCGTGCACATGGGAGTTGGGTTTGTAAATCTCTAGATTCAAATCAATTCGACGACCATATATTTGCCACTATTTGCGCAAGATGCTTTTTGGTTATATATACGCTCAACAATAGACTAAGAGTACCGAATACCATATGTACTACATATCGCCACGGGTACGACATAGATAACTGCGGCTAGTAGTCCTACTTCTATAATGTCTTGAATCGGTACTAAGTGGCAAGAAGGCCAAGTAGAGACATCCGTTCGTTTCCAATGCGTGGGTTAAACATATGGCCTAGTTAGTCGAAGGCCCGGGTTCGAGACCCGTGAAAGGTAAGATTATGGTACATAGGCGAATCACGGACCAAGATGAGCCCAAACTTCCACCTTAGATTTAGAGCCGGGAAGTGATCCGGGGAGAGTCCGGGGGGGGGGGCGTGGTAATGTTGTTGAATTGTACTTAGTAGCAAAAAGGCCACTAGTCGACATCCATGCCTTTCCGATACGTCGGTTACGCATGTGTCCTAGTGCATCGAAGGCCGGGTTCGAGACCCGTAAAGGGCAAGATTCCGATACGTAGGCGCACCACGGTCTGAGACGAGTCCCAACTTCCACAATAATTTGCTAAAATGTGTGTCTGTCTCTCGGTGCGTCGGTGTATCCCTTATTATCATCTCTTCGATTGGATTTAATAATTCAAATGCGATATTGTGATTTGGAAAATACGCGTGTGTGGTGTATAACGCACTTATTGGGATAGGGATGTTGATACATCTGAAAATAATGCGCATCGCCACGATGGTTAAATAAGCATTATATTTTATCTTAGTGATTACGGCGCCCGCCGGCGGCGCCACGGTGGCGGCCCCGGAGAGTGGTGCGCTCGCAAGCCCGCCGGCAATCACCCCCAGCTCCACGTGGTGGGCGATGGTAAACCTATAGTATGGCATGTATGGCACGGTTGGGGGCTAGGCGGGGTAAAAACCGACATGTGTGATCCCCGTGATCTACAAATGGCGGGAAGCCTCAGTACGGAGGGCTAGAAACATTACTTGTACACCAGCGTCAAAATCTCCCGCTCGGCTAGTCCAAAATTCTTTTCAAGGCTTGATACTCCTCGAATAGTCTGTTGTCGGAGTCTTATCTACGAGCGAGACCTTTATTTGAGGAGATATTTAATGATGACGAGGGTACGGATGGATCTGAGTTGGCGGCGGGCGTTGGAGCTCGCAGAGGACAGCCGAAAAGCATCGCGATGGTAGGGCGCTCACCGGCAGCCGAACGGCCATGTTAGACTTGGAACTCCCATGGGGGGCAAAGTGCGAAGCTACGCTGGCCGGTGGAGGGTCGCAGCCTGAGGAGCGACATGGCCTAGCGGCGGACGTCCACATGATCGTCCGCCGATGGAAAACCCCGGTACGGAGGGTTTTCGAATAAGTATTTCATGACCCGGAAATCGAATATCTTTTGCGGAGAGGCGAATCGATCCTTGTGCTCGACCAACCCAATTATCGACAAGTTTTTTTAGTTAGTGTGTCTCTAGGGTTATCGCAACGGCACACTTCTCGAACATCCGCCCCTTGACAATCACCGGGGGAGGGTACAAATTGACACAACGCGATCATACAAGTGTTGGAAAAAAGATAAACGGTACAAATAATCTCAGATAATATGTATCGGTGGTAATAGTTTTGTTTAGTTAGCAAGCAGCACAAGCTACATGTTCTAAGGTTGTTTCTAGAACACTTGAGGTGTCACATATCCTAGCCATTTAGCTAAGTGCTAGTATCTGACATTATTTATTTCCTCTAAATGGTACCTGTATCTTAGCGATATTCAGTGACTCTTTTATTGTCATCACGGCAGTACAACTGTATCGCCGTATTTTCCCTCGACAATACAGAGTTACTAGCAGTATCTCTTCTAGATAGTTCTCTTCTAGATAGTTCTAAGAGCTTGTGTGATAAGGTTAGATAGACGGTAGAGGTAACCTGAGTTAACCTGTATCACTAGTAATAGTTTGGTTTAGTTAGCAGAAAGCACAAGCTACAGGTTCTAAGGCTGTTTCTAGAACACCTGAGGTGTGGATATTTAAGACGGGGACTTATTGGTAGAGGTGAGAGACCGGTACAGAATAGAATTACGCCACACCCAGATTGTAAGAAACCCTGTTCCTAAGACAATCTTACTAATTCTCTCTACGCTGTATAATTAGATCCAGAGATTAGGTTCTACTATTAGTCTAAGGTTGCCAACTTAGCCTAACCAAAGTAGCACCTCACACGTGGTTTCGGAGCCTCAGAACAGCTAGACGAGACGAAGATGTCTAACCGAGCAGGAGAGAGACTACTAGAGGAAGTTGATGGTCGACCAGAGGGGGCGCCTTCTGGGCTGACACAGCCGACGTCGACAGATGGTAGAAGACAGACAGTGCGAGAAGGATCGAGTCCCACGATGGAGCCTATGTCGGTACACGTCACCGAGATGCTACAACGACTAAGTAACCGAGTTGACACTTTTTCGACTGAGCTATCTCAACTGCGTGACCACGTCGACAAGGGTTTCAGACATTTTGAAGGACGAGTGAACAGAAGCCGAGAAACGGAGAATTTTCTTCGAGGAGAACAATTGAGATCGGAGAGGACGCGAGAGATGCCAAGCATGATGCCGAACGATGTCAAACCAGCCAAGATCAAGAGCATCGCTACGACTATAACATCGACGAGCTGATAAACTGGTTCCGACATGCACGAGGGTATCTACGGTATCACAACGTTAACCCTGAAGAGCAAAGAGGAGTGTACTGGGTATCTGGCTTTCTGGAAGGACCACTATCGAAGTGGTGGTACTCCCAAGTTGCGCAGACTGGAGATGAAGTCGGTGGAGGATTTTCCGGAGTTTCTGAGATGGAGAAATCCTTAATTCAGGAATTCTTCGGAAGAACACCGGCGGAACAAGCGAGATTGAATTTGGACAAAGCGAGACAGAAAACCACGGTCCTGAAGTACGCGAACTATTTTCGAGAACAATTATTGGAGCTTCCTCACAGTCACGAAGAAGATAACGTACATGATTTCCAGCGCGGTTTGAGACCCTCGATTCATAAGGAGGTTGCCCTGAAAAACCCTAAGACCCTGCACGAGGCGATTCAAGCAGCTCTGCGAGCGGAGGCAGCGGAGACCAAGATTGAGACGACCCAACGCTCGACAGGCCGACTGAACGCCATCGAAGAAGACAGCGACTTTTCAGAGGCAGTGGAGGAGATCGACAGTGAGTCGGAGGAAGATTCGCATGGCGCGACCGAAGAAAAGCCGCGGGAGCTGTACGAGATTAGACGCCTCACTCAAGAGGAGGTCGACAGATTTAAGAAGGAGGGCAAGTGCTTCATTTGCCACAAGAAGGGAGTGGGACACATCGCTATCGACTGCCCAGACAGAAAGAACAAGAAGAATGACAGAACGAGGAAATCCCGGCCGGGAAAGTGAGACCTGAGTCGGCAGCTCGCGGCAAGCTGCATGATGAGGTTTCGTCTCCTACAGCGACTCAGGAAGAGACCAGAACAGAAGAAGTACGAGACCCGTTACCTCAAACGACATTGAGGCCAGTCTTTAGGAGCAAGGACTTTAGCGACTGGATGATGAATAGGGAGTATTTCCTGAAGTACTCTCAGACCTACGGACCTTTCGACTTAGATGGAGCTAGCGATAATGACGGCCTTAATTCTCAAGTGGCGGAGGATTTTTGCTGTCCGGCGCGCCCGTTTCAGGAGAGAGATTTACAGAAGTACCGGAGAATTTGGCTAAATGCGCCATTTAATGAATTGGAAGATTTTTTGGGCCATTATTTGCGGAGTAAACTGCTTCATCCCCATCTGCGAGCGGTTATAGTGGTTCCAAAATGGAGGGCAAAACCATGGTTCAAGCTGCTGCGAAATTTCCGACTTGTCGACGAGCTGGCGGCGAAAGAACATGTGTTTACCTGCCCCACGAACGATGGAATAGAAGGAAGAAGGCAAGATGTTGGACCGACAAGATGGACGACGCAAGTCTACGTCGACGACACCGATCGAGTTCGATTTCTGCCTCAGAATCTACAAAATCCCCCGAAGACCTACTGGACTCACTCGACGACTCTTGTTACCGATGGCCGACTAGCGAAAGAGGACACTGGCATGGTCTGGTTTCCTGGTGGCAAACAGGAGATTGAAGACGCGACCCCGGAATACACAGCAGTGCGAGCTCTTACGGAGACAACTGGATTTAAGGTGAACGAAACAAATTTACGCCTTTTAGGGACGGAGTCTTCCGGACAAAATAAGCACTAAGTGTATATCGCTCGCGTTCGACCCGGATCGATACCGGACGCTACGTCAACTTCTTCGGCAGTATGGGCTACCTGGAAGGAATTAATTTCGGCACGGCGTACGGGTTATCTAGTCTGTGGAGAACAGCAGTTCCCTCTTCGTTACGAGACTTTTGGGAAACCGATCGACGGGTGGATGAACAAGAACGTCCGACTAGAAGACAGTGTTCATGCGACGCTACATGTATCCACAACCCAGTCTGGAACAAGTCTGTTAGTGTTGGGAGGCACCTTACGCGGACATCGATGCCGTATTTTGGTTGACTCTGGCGCTTCAGAAAATTTCTGCAAGGCTGAGTGGGTACGGGAGCATCACATCCCGACGGTTATTGGAGAGAAATACCGGATAAAATTGGCAGATGGTAGTACAACTACGACTCGCCAGCGACTACGGAATGAAGTGCTCACAGTAGGGACCCTGGACATACGTCTGGACGCAATTAATCGTACTAATTCTCTCTACGCTGTATAATTAGATCCAGAGATTAGGTTCTACTATTAGTCTAAGGTTGCCAACTTAGCCTAACCAAAGTAGCACCTCACACGAGGCGTGGATATTTAAGACGGGGACTTACTGGCCGAGGGGAGAGACCCATACCGGTACATACCAGAATTACGCCACACCCAGATTGTAAGAAACCTTGTTCCTAACTAAGACAATCTTATTAATTCTCTCTACGCTGTATGATTTGATCCAGAGATTAGGTTCTACTATTTGTCTAAGGTTGCCAACTTAGCATAACCAAAGTAGCACCTCACACGCCGACAACTTCACGTTCAATCAATATAGCAGC